>PISW01009695.1:9872-57796 GCA_004023785.1 Mungos mungo | reverse complement strand
CAGTGGCCGCCTGGGTATCGTCCGAATCCTCCCGGGAACGCCGGTTTCCCAGGCGCGAGCGGCACCCGGCACCCCCAGCTGCAGAGCCCCCCGCCCCTGCTCCGGAGAGAGGTCTGGAGCAACCCGCCTTAGTCTGCCCTGGGGTGTGGGCACCTGCCGGCCTCGGCAGGACTCTGCCTCCACACCGGGCCGCTTTCCACGGGGAGAACTCACCTTGTCGCCTCAGCCACCCTCACACTCAGCCCAGAACACAGGGCACAGCTCACCCGGCGGCAGGTCGGCATCCTAGGGAACCGGCGTTGCTAACACCCCCGACACAAAACGCTGAGGCAGGACCGCACCCGTGGGGGCTAGACTCCAGCCAGCCTGCCCTCCTTCCCCAGCGAGGCTTTCTCATGAAGCATGGCCTGGGCGGGGCACGGCTGAGCCTGCTGAGCTCGGAGGACACCGCGTGTGAAGGCCAGGCTGATGGAGTGAGGGTCCGAAGGCCAGTCAGCCGGTCCCTGCGTCGCCGCCCTGGACAGGGACATACACCCCACACAGCACACGAAGGGCCCTCCCGTGTGGTGTTGGAGTCAAAAGCTGGGCACCTGATCCTTCTTACCTGTTTGCTGAAGCACCTGATTGCTATTTCATCAGGCAAGGTGATGGGGGAGCTCCTTTGTGCCTCCCTTGCTAAAGAAGAGGCTCCTAACCCAGCATCCTCGTGTCCCTGGGCTGTGACTGGGGCAGGGGTGGGGGGAGGTGAGACTGCACCTGAGCAGAGGCAAAGCTCTAGCCAAGCGGGCTCCCGAGGAGCACCGCTCCCCCCTCCCCGGATGACGGTGAAGGCTAGAAATGTGCTCCCGGAGAGGTGGGCATGAAGCATCCAAGACAAAGGCAAGAAGGAGAGAGAGGCACGCGCGTCAACAGTGCTGCCACCTGCTGGACGCACGGACACGCTCTTCTTCGGGGCTGGCAAGCGGACCCCGACTCCACAGCTGCCCTGGGTCCTCGGCTTCGGAGCCGCATGCTGCTTCTGAGACCGATCACCTTATAACCAGGCCCAGCCTGACGACGGCCGGCGGGCTGCTCTGTGGTATGAGGGGCGGGGGACCGCAAGGGCTGTCCTTGTGGGAGGCACAGAGGAGTACCCCACGCCAGGGAGGTGGGATCAGACCATGCCTGGAAGCACCTGGCTCTGACCCCAAAGGTAAGCATGCGGAGGTGAGCACGAGTTCTGGTGGCACCTGCCCGGGCACTAGCCCCCCAAGTGGGGCTCCCTGGTCTCGGCCTGGGACAAGCATGCTTGTTCTCCACCCTGTGGCTGTGGGTCGAGGCCTGGGATTTGCCCAGTGCTGCTGTCATCCCCAGGGGACGGGAGCCTTTCTCACATGAAAAACCAAGTGAGTCAGAGCTGCCCTTGACTGTGTCTCCCAGTTCAGAAAGCAGGCTCTGGAGCCAACAAGCCACTGCCAGAGAGAGGGGCGGAGCCAGAGAGGGGGCGGAGCCAGAGAGGGGGACAGAGACAGAGATGGGGACTGGACTGAGACAGAGAAGGGGATGGAGGCAGAGAGCGGGGTGGGGGGAGGGTGAGCCAGAGCCAGAGAGGAGGACAGAGCCAGAGAGGGGGCCGGAGACATATTTTCAGACCACAATGCTATGAAACTTAAAATCAAGCACAAGAAAAAATTGGGAAAGATAACAAATACTTGGAGACTAAAGAACATCATACTAAAGAATGAAGGGTCTAACCAAGAAGTTAAAGAGGAAATTAAAAAGTACATGGAAGACAATGACCATGATAACACCACAGCCCAAAACCTCTGGGACACAGCAAAGGAGATCTAAGAGGGAAGTGTGCAGCAGTCCAGGCCTTGCTAAAGAAGCAAGAAAGGTCTCAGATACACAACCTAACCTTACACCTTAAGGCACTAGAAAAAGAACAGCATCTAAAACCCAGAACCAGAAGAAGACAGGAAATGATAAACATTAGGGCAGAAATTGGGGTGCCTGGGTGGCTCACTCTGCTGAGTGTCCGACTTCGGCTCAGGTCATGATCTCCGGGTCAGAGTTCAAGCCCCATGTCAGACTCCGTGATGACAGCTCAGAGCATGGACCCTGCTTTGCATTCTGTCTCTTTCTCCCTCCGCCACTCACCTGTGTTCTCTCTTTCAAAAATGAATAAACATAAAAAAATGTTTAAAGGATTATATCAGAAATCAATGCTGTCGAAATAATAATAATAAAACATAAACAGTAGAACAGATCAATGAAACCACAAGCTGGTTCTTTGAAAGAATTAACAAAACTGATATGCCCCTACCCACTTTGATCAAAAATAAAAAAGGAAAGGACCCAAACAAATAAAATCAAGAACGAAAAAGGAGAGATCACAACCAACACAGCAGAAATACAAATAAAAATAAGAGACTATTATGAGCAATTCTATGCCAATAAAATGGGACATCTGGAAGAAATGGACAAATTCCTAGAAACATATAAACTACCAAAACAGAAACAGGAAGAAATAGAAAATTTGAATACACCCATAACCAGTAAAGAATTCAAATTAGTACAAAAATCTCCCAAGAAACACAAGTCTGGGGCCAGATGGCTTTCCATTTCTACCAAGCACTTAAAGAGTTAACACCTGGGGTGCCTGGGTGGCTCAGTCGGTTGAGCGTCCGGCTTTGGCTCAGATCATGATCTCATGGTCTGTGGGTTTGAGTCCCGCATTGGGCTCTGTTCTGACAGCTAGCTCAGAGCCTGGAGCCTGCTTCAGATTCTGTATCTCCCTCTCTCTCTGACCCTCCCCTACTTGCACTGTCTCTATAAAAAAAAAAAAAACATAAAGAGTCAACATCTATTCTTTTGAAGGTGTTCCAAAAAATATGAATGGAAGGAAGACTTCCAAACTCATTCTATGAAGCCAGCATTACCTTGGTTCCAAAACCAGACAAAGACCCCACGGAAAAGGAGAACTTGAGACCAATTTCCCTGACGAACATGGATGCAAAAATCCCCAACAAGATACTAGCCAACTGGATCCAACAATACATGAAAAGAACTATTCACCATGACCAAGTGGAGTTTTTCCCCGGGATGCAGGGCTGGGTCGACATGTGTAAAACGGTCAATGTGATCCATCACCTCAATAAAAGAAAGGACAAGAACCACATGATCCTCTCAATAGATGCAAGAAAAGTACTTGACAAAATATAGCATCTTTCTTGATAAAAACCCTCAAGAAAGTAGGAACAGAAGAATCATACCTTAAGATCTTAAAACCGTATATGAAAAACCCACCGCTAATATCAACTCAGTGGGGAAAAACTGAGAGCTCTCCCCCGAAGGTCAGGAACACGACAGGGGTGTCCACTCTCGGCACTGCTATTCAACATCGCATTGGGAGCCTTAGCCTCGGGAGTCAGACAACACAAAGGAATAAACGGCAAATCGTCAGGGAGGAACTCAAACTTTCGCTCTTCGGAAACGACAAAATACTCTAGATGGAAAACCCAAAAGATCCCACCAAAAAACTGCTAGAACGAATCCATGAATTCAGGGAAGTCACAGGATATAAAATCAATACACTCTATGCCAACATTGAAGCAACAGAAAGAGAAATCAAGGAATCAGTCTCATTTACAATTGCACCAAAAACCGTAAACTACCGAGGAATAAACATAATCAAAGAGGTGAGAATCTATACACTGAAAATGAGAGAACGCTTATGAAAGAAACTGAGGAGGACATACACAAAATGGAAAAACATTCCATGTTCCTGGATTGGAAGAACAAATACTGTTAAAATGTCGATACCACCCCAAGCCATCTACATACTCGACGCAATCCCTATCAAAATAACACCAGCATTCTTCACAGAGCTAGAGCAAACAGTCCAAAAGTTTGTATGAAACCACAGAAGACCCCAAATAGCAAAAGCAATCTTAAAAAAGAAAACCAAAGCAGGAGGCATCACAATCCCAGACTTCAAGATGTATTACAAAGCTGTCATCATCAAGACAGTATGGTACCACCACAAAAAGAGACACTCAGATCAATGGATCAGAACAGAGAACCCAAGAAGGGACCCACAAACATACGGCAAACTACTCTTTGACAAAGCAGGAAAGAATACCCAATGGAATAGACAGTCTCTTCAGCAAATGGTGCTGGAACAACTGGACAGCGACCTCCAGAAAAATGAACCTGGACCACTTTCTCATACCGTACGCAAAAAAACCACCTCAAAATGGATGAAAGACCAAAACATAAGACAGGACGCCCTCCGAGTCCCCGAGGAGAGAGCAGGCAACAACCTCTTCGACCCCGGCCGCAGCAACTTTTACTCAAAATGTCTCTGGAGGCAAGGGAAACCAAAGCGAACTTGAACTCTTGGGACCTCATCAAGATCAAAATCCTGCACAGCAAAGGAAACAATCAGCGAAACTAAAAGGCAACAGACAGGATGGGAGAAGATATTTGCAAATGGCATATCAGATAAAGGGTTCGATTTCAAAATCCATAAAGAACTTATCAAACTCAACACCCAGAAAACACATAATCCCCAGAAGAAATGGGCAAACGACATGAATAGACACTTCTCCGAAGAAGACATCTAGATGGCAAACAGTCACATGAGGAAATGTTCAGCATCACTCCTCATCGGGGAAATACAAATCAAAACCACGATGAAATGCCACCTCACACCAGTCAGAACGGCTGACGTTAACAACTCAGGCAACAACAGATGCTGGCGAGGACGCGGAGAAAGAGGAGCCCTTCTGCACGGCTGGTGGGAATGCACGCTGGTGCAGCCGCTCTGGAACACACCATGGAGATTCCTCAGAAAGCTCAAAATAGACCTACCCTATGACCCGCAATTGCACTACTAGGTATTTGTCCAAAGGATACAGGCTTGCTGTTCTGAAGGGGCACATGGACCCCAATGTTTACAGCAGCGCTATCAACAACAGCCAAAGTATGGAAAGAGCCCAAATGTCCAACAACAGATGAATGGATAAAGAAGATGTGACACATACGCACAATGGAGTGTCACTCGGCAATCAAAAAGAATGAAATCTTGCCATTTGCAACTACATGGATGGAACTAGGGGGTATTATGCTAAGCAAAATTAGTCAATCTCTCATATGACTTCACTCATATGACGAATTTAAGATACAAAGCAGATGAACACGAGGAAAGGGAAGCAAAAAGAATATAAAAACAATAAGGAGGACAAAACATAAGAGACTCTTAAATATAGAGAACAGAGGGTTGCTGGAGGGGCGGTGGGAGGGGCACGGACTAAAGGGGTGAGAGAAATTATGGAATCAGCTCCTGAAATCATTGTTACACTATACGCTCACTAGATCGGATGTAAATTTTAAAATTATTTTTAAAAACATACTGGGCGTTCTGAGATATGAAACAGATAAAATCGAAGCTGCTGTTGGCACTACTAATAAGAGGGCGTTGAAGTAAGCAATTTTGTTCTACAGCTGAAGGGCTTTTTAAAATTAAGTCTACAGACTCTTGTATTCAAACTGATATTTTAGGTAAACTAGTGGCATTGTTTTCAACCCTCCATAAAAGCACGGCCAATCATGGATGTAGCCAAATTCAGATAGAGATGTTATCCAATCAGAGTCTCATACTCTTCATATGGTTTTAGAGAAGGAAAATTTATTATGTCTTCAACGAGGATTTCCCTGATAGTTCTTTGGGGGCCTCTCTTAGGAGCTATTTCAACAAATACAGCATTTTCCCTTCCTTTGACTGCAACTGAGGCAGCCTGGGCGAAAGCAACTGGCTCGCAAACCTTTCTGGACCTGGAGGTGCCAATAGCAAAACCTTCTCCAGAAGCTGTGTTTCTCATAAGTACTGAAATCAGTTCCATTTCTGATTCTCTCCTCACCAAATTCCCAATGCACTCCTCAACATCCTTGAGTTTTAGATCCATCATCTGACTCTGATGAGTAGCTAGAGCTGGGAAGATACCCAGAAATAGAGTCTTCAAGGGAAATATCCCCCCCCCCCACACACACAGGGGACGGCGTGTCTCCCGCTGAGGAATTCAACGTGGCGTTAGAAAAAATGCCCCAGTATTTTAGGGGAGTCATCAAAGACGACTATCGGTGTAGACACCACACTTCACTGCATATTTTTTCTTCCCCTCGGGGATCTCTGTGCTGTAGTGTAGAGTCCATAATACCCGGATCTGATATATAACTTGGTAAGTGAGATTTCAGCTCCAAAGAGTAGTCATTGTCCCCATCAGAGAAGGTATGACTGATCCCCATAAACGTGCCAGGGGTTGTGTGTCGGGCCAAACAGGTCTTGAGACAGGGACACTGAAGGGATCTCAGTAAAAAAACAACAAAACTTTTCTGCTCCTTTTCCTGCCGGAAGCTGCACCCCCGCCTCACTCACGCCTTCACGCACATCCTCCTTGTAAAGGCCGAGGAGCTAGTGATTCTCCCAGCACAACAGAAACATCCAACCAGGCAGGCTCATCGGGTACATTTTCCAAGACACAGACTCCGGACGCCTTGATGCCAAGACCCCCGGCTCCAGGGCTTCTGGAGGGCATCCAAGCACTTGACCTTGTTTTGCCCAGTCCTGAGATGCCTAAGTCATGTACACCAGACCGCGACTTTCGATTAAAACCCCAGGCCCTGGGGCACCTGGGTGGCTCAGTCGGTTGAGCATCCGGCTTCCGCTCAGGTCACGATCTCGAGGTTCGTGGGTTCGAGCCCTGCATCAGGCTCTGTGCTGACAGCTCAGAGACTGGAGCCTGTCTTTGGATTCTGTCTCCCTCTCTCTCTGACCCTCCCCTGCTCATGCTGTCTCTGTCTGTCTCAAAAAATAAAAACATTAAAAACAAAACAAAACAACCCACGGGGCGCCCAGGTGGCTCATTCAGTTGAAAGGTTAAGTGCCTGACCCTTGATCTCACAGTTGGTGGGACTGAGCCCCGTGTCGGGCTCTGTGCTGACAGCATGGGGACTGCTTGGGATTCTCTCTCGCTCTCTCTCTGCCCCTCCTCGTTAGCTCTCTCCTCTCTCAAAATAAATAAACATTAAAAACAACAACAACCCAGACCCCAAGCAAAGGAGACACTCTCCTTTCCTGAGTCTCCCAGACACTCGGTCTGCTCTGTTCTATCACTTATGCTACTTACTTAATAAACCTTGCTCTCACTTTCTCTCACTAGCGTTTGATTTCTGTCCGGTACAAAGCCAAAGACCCTGTGGGTCCTCTGAAGGGCCAGCCTGCATCAGTATGGAGGGACCTAGAGCACAAGAACACATACTTTGACTCAACAGAAGGAAGAACTTTCAAGCCGTCACAGCGATCTGCAAAAGTAACTTACTGTCCTGGAAGGTAATGTTTTCCTTCCTTGGAAAAGTTCCAGTCCTGGGTTTATGGAGCCCACATCCCAGCCAGCTTCCAACTTCCCCCGAGAGCACCTAACCAGACGGGTTGCCCGAGCACTCTTCACTCCTAAAAGCAGGAAGGCACCGCCAAAGGCTTTCCCAGGGTCCCCTGGGAAGCTGATCCGCGGAGAGGGAGGGGAGGCACAGATTCTTCATCTCTAGCCCCTGCACAGATGAGCAAGCCAGGCTGTACAGAAAGGACTTGACCAAGGTCATAGAGCTAGGCAGCCGCGGACTGAACCGGGCTCGGAGCTAAGGTTAACCGGCTTTCCTTGCACGCGCATGCGCCACCCAGCCTTCGGGCGCATTTTTCCAGCGGCTGCACACCCAGGGAAGCGAAAGAAGCACCTTTCTCCACGAGTTTATTTATATTCTTAACATTTTATTTATTTATTTTGAGAGCATGGGGGAGGGGCTGAGAGAGAGAGAGGGAGAGAGAGCATCCCAAGCAGGCTCCCTGCTGTCAGTGCAGAGCGGGATCTAGGGCTCCATCCCATGACCGGTGACATCACGATCTGAGCCGAACCTGATGCTTAACTGACTGAGCCACCCAGGGGAGCCCTTCTGTAAGGTCAGCCGAAGGGTGGGCTGCAGCCGGGGCCGCTGGGCGAAGTCGCGCTGCTTTTCTGGTCTATTCACAAGTTGGGGCTGAGCCTCAAGAGAACAGCCCTCTCTCGCTGACCCGATACCCAATACTCTTTTTTTCTTTTAACATTTATTTATTTTTGAGAGACAGAGAGAGACAGCGCGAGCAGGGGAGGGACAGAGAGAGAGGGAGACACAGAATCCGGACAGGCTCCAGGCTCTGAGCTAGCTGTCCGCACAGAGCCCGACGCGGGGCTCGAACCCACAAACCGTGAGATCATGACCTGAGCCGAAGCCGGACGCTTAACCGACTGAGCCCCCCAGGCGCCCCAACAGATACTCTTAAGAAAACCAATTTTCGGGCGATGAACGCGTCCCCACCCAGGGGCCGGCTAGAGCTTAATGGAAAAAAAATTTTTTAAAGGAAGGAAGGCGACTAGCGACAATGGGGCGCCTGGAGGTGGCGGGTCGGCCCTTTGCCCTCACGCTTCCTCCTCTGCCACCTGGAGGGACTGGTTCTGCGCCCTCACGAGGACGAGGTGAGAAGACCTCGGCCAAGCGCGCAGTCGACTGTCGGTGGGAGTGGCGATCCGCCAGCCCGAGCGGTGGCAGGTCCCAAGGGCGAGCGCGCAGGAGCAGACTCCCCCCATCCCGGCGAGCCGCAGACGGCAGGAAGGCGCCCGAGCTCCTGCGCACGCGCGGGCCGCGCCGGGGCGGGGCTCGAGCGGGCGGAGCCAGCGGCGCAGCCCAGCGAGGCCGCGAGAGGAGAGCGGCGCGTGAGCTCCGGTTGTGGGCGGGGGCGGGGCGAGGCCCGGCGGGGCGGGGCCTGGCCGTCACGCTCAGCCCCGCCCCCTGGGCCGCCGTCTATCTCCGGGAGGCGGCAACCGCTCCTGCTTGGCCCTTCCCGGTTGGCCGGGCCGGCGGCGCCTCGCTTCTGCGGTGACCATGGGGGACCCCAGCAAGCAGGACATCCTGACCATCTTCAAGCGCCTCCGCTCGGTGCCCACCAACAAGGTAACGGCCGCCGGGCGTGTTGAGGCCCCTGGGCGTCGGCGCCGAGCCCCGCGGGCGGCCCCTGCTGCGGCGGTGGCCGCGGCCGCGGGAGGAGGGGCCGGCCCGGCCTGTGACACGTCGCACTTGCGGCCGCGGCGCCTGGGCCTCGCCTGGGTCCCGGCCGCGCGCCGCCCCCAGCCTCAGCAAGGGAGGGGGGCAGGGGGCGCCCACGGGGGCCCCGGGCGGGGCGGGCACCTGGGGGTCCCGGGGGCCGGGGACACACACTTGTGGCTCCTGACACCCGGCGGGGGGGCACACGCGGGGGCGGGGGGGGTGGAGTGGGCCCCGTGAGCTCCTGAGAGAGCTGGGGGCGAGCTCGGGGTCCCCGAGAGGGGGCTGGGGAGCCCACGCCGGGGCTGCTGTGAGCGGGGCGGACCCCGCGGGCCACCTGTGACCCAGCTGGGACGCAGGCACCGGCTCGGACACTCCAGCTGGCAGCGCTGGGCGCTGGGGAAAGCTCGTTCGCCCCCACCCCCGCCCCCCGGAGCTGATCTCTGAAGCCCCTCTCGGGTGCCTCTTGGCGCCCGCCTCGTTGCCCGTGGTTTTTGACGCAGCCTCAGTTTCCCTGTCTGGTAAAGCGGCTGAGTGGTCTCTGCGATGGCTTCCCTTCTCTTGTTAAGAAAGCCCACCACACACGCTTTCTCTTTCTTCCCTTTGGGTCTCTCCGAAATGTTGGAGATTTTGGAGATTGGGGTTCTCCTTTTTTGCCCCCCAGAGGTTGTTTTCTCCTCTGACTTGTACAACTTTTCGCAGCCGGCGGGAGATGTTGTGATGACGCATCGGGCTGATGTGACACCCTCCCCTGGGGGGGTCACAGGTCAGAGTGGAGCCGGAGAGTGCAAAGGGCTGTCGGTGTGTCAGCGTGGACTCTCCCCTCCGCTCCCCTCCTGGGGCAGCAGTCTGTCCGGTCCCCACCGTCACCTCCAAAGTGAACAGCTGTTACGGATCATGTCGTGAGCCGGACTGGCCGGGCATAGAAAGATCCCGAGTTTCGCAAAATTTAGCGGTCTTTGTTGTAAGTCTTGGAAGGGAGCCCGAATTCTTACAGAGTAAGAAGAGTGAGAAAGGAAGCAGTTTATTGGAGGTGATGTCTGCTGGATGGAGGGAAGTCAGAGGAGAAAGGCTTCGGGAGTTCTCGAGTGCTAATTTCTTGATTTTCAAATTAAAATTTTTTTAATGTTTTTATTTATTTTTGAGACAGAGAGAGACAGAGCATGAGAGGGGGAGGGGCAGAGAGAGAGGGAGACACGGAATTCGAAGATAGGCTCCAGGCTCTGAGCTGTCAGCACAGAGCCTGACGCACAGAGCCTGATGCGGGGCTCAAACCCATGAGTTGAGCCAAAGGTCGAACTCCACGACCTGAGCCAAAGTCAGAGGCCTAACCGACTAAGCCACCAGGCGCCCCTTCTCTTTCAATTCATCGAAGGAGAGGTACCTCCTTTTAAATAAGAACTCATTGTCTTTGTGACACTTTTGAGGGATACGTGTGGACTTGCTGGTACCTTGGGCGGGTTCCTTGACCACTCTGTTTTCTCATCAGAAAATGCAGACCCGAGCAGGATCTAACTCAGAGGGTTGTTGCCAAGGATTAAGTGAGAAAGCCCAGGAAAAGCACTTGGGAGCGTGCTGGTCTCCCCTAGTGTCAGCTATTTTATTGTTACAAGGTGGAAAGTTTTATATTGTGGAATAGGGTTACGAGAAGCGTGGAGCAGAACTATTTTCTGGTAACGCTCCGCAGCCTCGTGCTGCCGTTCTTGGTTAGGAATTTTTTACCTGATCGTTAGGAAGAAACCATTAGCCAAGCAAAGATGAAAACTCGTTTTAATGACGTGGAAGAGTTGGGGAGCCCTGAGCATTTTAAAACCTTTGTTTCAGTGTTTATTCTTGAGAGAGAGACAGAGACCGAGCATGAGCAGGGGAGGGGCAGAGAGGGAGACACAGAATCTGAAGACAGGCTCCAGGCTCTGAGCTGTCAGCCCAGAGCCCGACGCGGGGCTCGAACCCACGAATCGCGAGATTATGACCTGAGCCGACGTCTGATGTTTAACCAACTGAGCCCCCCAGGCGCCCCAACGGTAAGCATTTTTAAGAAGGGGCTGTAACAGAGAGAGCGGTAAGATACACAGGCGGAAGACGTACTTCGAAAGAAACCCCTTGGTTTACGTTAAGACATTATCCGATGTCTCCTCTCGTGTGTGACGAGTATTTACTGCGGGCCAGGGTTTTAACTCAGCAGGGTCGGTTTCCTAGTTTGAGAAATCCTTCCTGCCTCTCCGTGTTCCTTAGTTTTATCGCTCGACTGCTTGAGTTATCCGACCAGCAAGCATCCGCCGAGCAGCTGCCGTCCACCGAGCGGTGGGCACCCTGCTGGATCCGGAGACACGCGCCGCCCTCAGGAAGCTGCCAGGCTGGCGGGTGGAAGACAGATAAAGGACAGGCTGGCCCGTGAGAGGCAGTGTGGGGAGGGGTGAGGAGCGAGCGCCGGGGCAGACCATGGGGGTGCGGTCCCCACGACCCCGCCTCTCAGTGGCGATACTTCGCTTCGCACCTCCTTAGTCTTCTCCAAAACGGGGATGAAAAGAGCATGGAGTCATTTGCAGAGAATACAAAACGTGCAAAATGAAAACGCAGGGCCCTTGTTTAAAAAGTGTGGCAAGGGGCCCCTGGGGGGCTCAGTTGTTTAAGCGTCCGACTTCAGCTCAGGCCATGATCTCACGGTTTGTGGGTTCGAGCCCCACATCGGGCTCTGTGCTGACAGCTCAGAGCCTGGAGCCTGTCTTTGGATTCTGTGTCTCCCTCTCTCTCTGCCCTTCCCCTACTCATGCTCTGTCTCTCTCTGACTCAAAAATAAACAAGCTATATAAAAAAAATTTGTTTTAAAGTGTGGAAGATCTCAGGGCGCCAGGGTGGCTCAGTCGGTCGAGCGTCCGGCTCACTTTTGGCTCAGGTTATGATCCCAGGGCTGTGGGATCGAGCTGCTGTGTGGGGCTCTATGCTGAGCGTGGAGCCTGCGTAAGATCCTTTCTTTTTTCTTCCTCTGCCCTCTTGCCTGCTCACGCGTGCTCTCTCTCTCTTTCTAAAATTTAAAAAAAAAAAAATTAAAAAGTGTTGAGAATTTCAAGATGAGACAGCAGAGCATTAGGCAGCCGTGGGCCCTGGGCGGATGTACAGGTCATACTTGTGCCCAGAAGCTGGCCTCGATGGGGATAATAATAACGCCTTCTTCTCGGGTTGTTCTGATGGTTCAGCGGCCAGTAACAATGCCTGATGTGGAGTAAACACTCCGCGTTAGCCGTTACTTCTCTAGTAGTTATTGTCTGCTCCGCAGGCGAAGCCAACTGTGAGAGGCGTTCGTTTTCCGTCACCATGAGAAGCGATATTCCGCGTAGAAAACCGGGTCTCAGGGCGCCTGCGCAGCTCAGTCGGTTGGGCGTCCGACTCTTGATTTCCGCGCGCAGGTCATGATGCGCAGGTCATGATCTCACCGTTGGGGTTGGTGAGATCGATCCCCGAGTTGGACTCCGTGCTGAGATTCTCTCCCCTCTCTCTCTGCCCTTCCCTCACTCGTTCTCTCTTTCTCCCAAAATAAAAAAGTAAACATGAAAAAAAGAAAGAAAGAAAGAAAGAAAACCATATCTCAACTGTGGTTTGGGACCGCATATTGAAACAAAGTGCGGTCGGGAGCTCAAAACAGCCCGGGATTTGGGAAAAGCCAGACTAACCGCCTGCCGCACTCGGACCCCGCAGCACCTGACCTCAGCCGTCCCTACAGACTGTCCAGCCACCTGTGTTTGCACTTAGCAGGTGCCTGCTTGGTGCCGGGCTCCGCGCTCAGCTCAGGGGCACGGGATGGGAGCCCTGCCCTCCCAGGGCGAACGTTCTGGCAATTCCCCAGCTCAGCTGCTGGGTCAGGAGGACGCGGAGGCCAGCCTGTTAGAAGGCGGCGTGCTCCCCCTCAGCCGCACGGCCAGACCACCTCAGGGAGGATGCTCAGTCTTGCGTGTTCCGGGCTATGCACCATCTCCACGGTCACCCCCCTCCACAGGGCCATCTCCTACGCAGGCTTCTGTCACTTGCTGTGCTTTAAGATTCTGTTCTTTTTTTTTTAATGTCTTATTTATTTTTTTGAGAAAGAAAGACAGCGTGATCAGGGGAGAGTCAGAGAGAGAGGGAGACACAGAATCGGAAGCAGGCTCCGGGGTCTGAGCTGTCAGCACAGATCCTGACGCGGGGCTCGAACCCACAAACCGCGAGATCATGACCTGAGCTGAAGCCGGACGCTCAACCGACTGAGCCCCC
Source organism: Mungos mungo (assembly GCA_004023785.1). Classification (NCBI taxonomy): domain Eukaryota; kingdom Metazoa; phylum Chordata; class Mammalia; order Carnivora; family Herpestidae; genus Mungos; species Mungos mungo. The sequence goes on along the minus strand of PISW01009695.1, from coordinate 44,434 downwards.
CAGGCGCCCCTAAGATTCTGTTCTTGAGCTTCCTCCTGGACCCCGTCTGGACCACTGTTTCCATCCCATCCTCGCTTACTAAGATGCACCCGTAACTAACGGCCTTGCCTGCGGGACTGTGTGCCCGGTCCTTGCTTGGCAGCAAGTGCACAGCTATGGGGTGGGTAAGTGGGGGACCACAGGCGGCCTCTTGCAGAGCCCAGCCCCGTTGGCAGAGCCGGTCACACCGTCTGGTGTCCCACGGAAGGGGATTCCTTACTCCACTGGCTGTGACCACAGGGCATCTTGATTTCTGGGTCCTAGCCTCCCCCTGCACAGCGAGCTCCAGAAGGGCCAGCACGTGGCCTGCGGGGGGCAGGGACCCAGCAGGGGTGCGTGGAGGCCGTGACGCCAGCTGTTTCCGAAGGCGCCTCGGTGCCCGCCACGGTGTCCGGCACACAGCAGGCACTCAGCAAACCCCGAAGGGAGTGGACGGGCACCTTCCCCGCCGGTTGTCACTCTGGCCCCGCTGTTCACACGTGACTTCGTGTGAGCCCGTCGTGCTGAGGGGCTTCGGAAAATCCGCTCGTGTTTTCACTCTCGTGTTGCCCCCAGAAGGCCAGAATCCAGATCTTTCCTGATGGCTCTACTTGGGGCCAACTTCACATACGTTTCTCTGTCTGTCAAGTGTATTTAAAACATGGGGCTCTTGGGGCGGCTGGGGGGCTCAGTCAGTTAAGCATCCGACTTCGGCTCAGGTCATGATCTCACGGTTCATGGGTTCGAGCCCCGTGTCGGGCTCTGTGCTGGCAACTCAGAGCCTGGAGCTGCTTCGGATTCTGTGTCTCCCTCTCTCTCTGCCCCTCCCCTGCTCATGCTGTCTCTCTCTCTCTCTCTCTCTCTCAGAAATAAATAAAAACACTAAAAAAGTTAAAAAAAAATTAAAACAAAAACATGAGGCTCTTTGCCTGGAAAACAAGTGTCCTCTTATTAGTAGACTTTTTGCTATTCTGTTGTTCTGACTTTAATTAATTGTAAATATTGATTTCTGTGACAAACTGTATAAAGTCGTTTTTGTGCGCCTGCTGCCGGACGCTGTCAGAGGAAGACTGCTGGGCCTCAGTCGGCGTTGAGGGAGGAGGCCCTGGGTCTCTCGTGTGGGGCCTCAGGCCGTGCGCTGGGCTGCCGTCTCTGCACTTGGGGCGCAGCCTCCAGCTCAGGCGTGGGGTGCTCGGCCGGCCCCTGCTCCTCCCTGGCCTGGTGGACTTGGGGAGTTCTTTCCTCACCGCCTGAGCCTCTCCTCTGGGCCGCTCGCCTGTCCCCCAGAGCCAGTGCAGGGGAGAGAGACAGCGAGAGACAGAGGGGAGGCCGGGGTGCCTTTTATTATCTCCTCTCAGAACCTTCTGCCTTCTCAGCGGTCCCAGACCGCCCTGCGCAAGTGAGGGCGGCCCCCATCTCCTGCGCCTCGGCTGGCTGGTGCGGAGCTCCCGTCTGGGAGGCCCCGAGGCCTGAGTGTCCCCAGCAGGGGGACATCCCTGGTCAGTGCTCAGTCATGTGACTGGTAGGAGCCCTGCTGATGCTTAATTAATATATAATTATCTGTAATGTAATAATAAAGAAATGAAAAGTCAAGGGTTTTTTTTTTAACTCTTTAGTTTACTTATTTATTTTGAGAGAGTCAGAGACAGCGTGAGTGGAGGAGGGGCAGAGAGAGGGAGAGAGAGAGAACCCCAAGCAGGTTCCCCGCTGCCAGCACGGAGCCCGACGCGAGGCTCGAACTCACGAAACCGTGAGATCGTGACCTGAGCCGAAACCCAGAGTTGGACACTTCACCAACAGAGCCACCCAGGTGCCCCGGAAGTTGAGGTGTTTTGTTTTGTTTTAAATCCGGTGAGACATTCTGTGATGCCCAGTTTCGAACTGTCCAGCGGCTCTCACGCTCGAGCGCTACCGCATCCCGCACGACGGCCCGTTGGGCCGCTCGGACGGGGTTAACGCCCGCGCTCTGACACTGTCTTTCAGGTGTGTTTTGACTGCGGCGCCAAGAACCCCAGCTGGGCCAGTATCACCTACGGCGTGTTCCTTTGCATCGACTGCTCGGGGTCGCACCGGTCGCTCGGGGTCCACTTGAGTTTTATCAGGTGAGCGGAGCGGTTTTCCCCGCGGGCCGGAGTGGCTCCCTCCCCCCTTTCTGTTTCACGTGTGCTTTGCCGCCAGGGAGCACGAGAGGCTGGCAAACGGTTGTGGAGATCGAGATCCTTCTAGTGAGGTCAGCTGGGAACATGACTTACTTTCTGTTCCATTCCTGTTCCGTGGGGGCCCGGGTCAGAGGTCCGAGGCCGTGGTGCTGCGGACGGAGTCCGCATGGAGGACGCGAGACTCTATTCCCTTCCCTCCATTGCCTTCGAATGACCAGCAGCGTGGCGGAGCGGCCCTGTGGCTTGTGGAGGCAGAGGATGGGCTGCTGTGGGCTGACGGAAAGGGCGAGAAGCCTCCTGACAGCACAGGCCTCGGCTCGGGCTCCCGGGGCCGCTGACCGCACAGAGCCCGAGTGAATGACTGTGGTGGGAATCTGAGTGGCAATTTCAAATGCTTGTGAAAAGAAAAGACTTGGGCTGCATGGGCTCCCTCGGGGGGGCACGCATCTCCTACTCTGGATCGTCTGGTTGTAGCCTCGGTGGGGCTTTCGTGTGTGGCCCCCCCTTGGACACGGTGGCTCAGACCTCTGTTCCTGCTGACCCTCTCCAACCAGTTCCCCTCTTCCCCTGCCACCTCTTTTTCCAGGGAAGGAGCCTGCTAGGCAGGCAGGCTATTTGGAATTGTGGTGAGCGCCTTTATTTTATATTATGACTTGAGGAATATCGATATAAAAGATTACTAGGAAGAGCATTTGTTCCTATAAGATAAAATCGCTTATAATTTGTAATGAGACATTTTATATGATGGCACAGAAACTCTACAGTAAACGTAATAACATAATTGTCTTTAAAAATTTTTTTAATATTTCTTATTTATTTTTGAGAGACAGAGAGAGACACCACGAGCAGGGGAGGGTCAGAGAGAGAGGGAGACACAGAATCTGAAGCAGGCTCCAGGCTCTGAGCTGTCAGCACAGAGCCTGATGCAGGGCTCGAACCCACAAACTGTGAGATCATGACCTGAGCTGAAGTTGGAAGCTTACCCGACTGAGCCAACAGGCGCCCCCTTTTCTTTTGTAAATGTATTCACTTAAAAACATTTTCCCGATGAACCTTCGTGAGTTCTTTTCTTCGGAAATCAGTTTGTGGAGGCTTGACGGGCTGGACGTTTACAGGCGCATAACTCCATAGGGATTACTTAGAAAAGGGAGTTCTTTCGTGTTCTTCCTGGTTGCAGAGTGTCTAGCCATTTCTTGTCTTTTTTTCTTAGACGCTGGTCCCAGAATATTTTGAACACCCTATCCTGTTCTTGTCTCTTTCTTTAAATGTTGTGGGACTTACTTGCTGTAAGATTTAATAGATGGAGGCAGAGATGAGAGGAAAGAAAGAGACCAAGTTATGGAGCCAAGAGAGCCTTTATTGGGATCTGCAGTTCCCGGGCGAGGTTCCGTGACTCCGGAGTGGGGAGTCAGGGAAGTCGCGCCTGGTTCGGGAGGGCAAGGTGTTTTATGGGTGCAAGAGTTCTGGGTTTGATCTCCGGTGGGCAGATAGCCAAGAGCATCTTTGGACCGTGGCAGGATGGTATTGGCTGTTTCCTTTTTGCGGGGTGAGGGGATGCTGGAATTCCATGGTAGGCCATATTTCAAACGGTGTGAGACATTCCAGATCCGGGGGGGGAGGGTCGTCGGTCCCTGGCGGTGCCTGGAGCGGTTCTCCGACCCACAGTAAAGTGGCCGCTTGGTCGCCCTCCTAAGGTAACTCTTACACTTGCCTAGGCAAGTTCCTTTTTAATGTGCTTCCCCCCTCCCCCGCCCCATCCCCCCCCAGATCGGTTGTTACCAGTTACCGTAGGTGACCTGCTCTGCCCAGAGCCCAGGAAGTCTGGACTCAAGGCAGTTTCCAATTGGTTGTCTTCCTTTCTGTCTTCACTGTGTTCTGTCCCTCTTCCTCTGTGCCAAGTGCCGCCCCTTGTAACCTGGCCCTCCCTTTGCCTCTCCAGCAAAGCACACCCCTAGCTCAGACCATTCCAGGAAGTCGGGCCGTTTTCTGACGTGGTCCCGGGTGAGGGGAGGACTCACGGAGAGCATAAGGAGGCTGGACAGCAGGGTCTGTTTGGGTTTCTCTAGGTTTAATGACTAGCCTTTTAAAAGTCAGATAAATATAACTCCCTATCGCAGGGTTTATCAGTGATTCAGAAATAACTGTTAGAAACTCCTGTATAACCGGAGGGCAGCGATCTAGGATTTGGGCAAGAGGAAGTCAAGGACCCTGAGGGCACTCGGTAGGGTTTTTGTTTTTAAGAGGTGGAGGCTTGCTTATTAAACATTTGTTATTGGTGAAAAGAAATTACAAACACTAGGTCATTAGAAAAAAAAAAAAATATCCAGGCAGTCCCAAAGTTTATAAAGAAGTGACAAGCCTTTCCTCTAGAATCCCTTGTCCCTCTTCACCCTCTCCCCCTGCCAGACACGTGCATGCGCGCCCCCCCCTCCCCACACACCCCCCGTCCCACCTCCTGGGCACCAACAGATGAACTGCTCGGCAAGGGTGGAATGTTTATTCAAATGGAGGTTGGGGTTGGTTTTGTTTTTTTTTTTTTTAAAGTGGAATTTCAAGTCAACAGTTTTACAAAGGAAAAAATGTATGAACTTTTGCCAACCAGAAAAGGAAAGGCGGGTGAGGCGTCCACGGACATGGCCTTGGAGCTGACCGCAGACTGGATGTGACTGCAGTGGCCCCTGCCCACCAACGCCAGGGCCTGGGCTCCGCGCCTCAGCTCCTGGGGCGGCTGCGCCTCCCCGTGCTCCTCTCCGCCCGGCTATTTCTTCTCAAGTTCACCATTAAGTATTTCATGAGCTTCTGAGAGGTGAACGGAATCCAGTGGGAGGGTAGGGACGGGCTTCCACACAGCATGAATGATAAGATAGACTGTGAAGTGCCACATGGGACACAGAAACCTCGCTGCACCTGCTTCCGTTGGAAAGTAAGTCCAAGGTTAAAGGAGGTGGCAACATTTGCAGTGAACTTGGAAGTTTGGGTGAGATTTTTGATCATGGAAACAAGGCAGAGAAAGGTCAGTGCTCTGGGTTTGGGAAAAGGTACAGGGCACCTGGGTGGCTCAGCTGTTAAACATCTGACTCTGGATTTCAGCCCAGGTCATGATCTCAGGGTCATGAGATCGAGCCCACGTCCCTGCTTGGATTCTCCCTCCCCCCCTCTCTCTCTCTCTGCCCCTCCCCGGCTTACGCATGTGTGCATGCTCTCTCTCCCTTGAAAGAAAGAAAGTATAGAGGCTGGAAAAAGTGAAATGTTTAGTAGCTACTTTTTTTTTTAAGTTTATTTTGAGAGAGAGAAAGAGCACATGGGAGGACTAGAGAGAGAGAGAGAGAGAGAGAGAGAGAGAGAATCCCAAGCAGGTTCCATGTTGTCAGCCCAGAGCCTGAAGCAGGGTTTGAACTCACGAACCTGGAGATCATGACCTAGCTGAAACCAAGGGTCAGAAGTTTAATTGACTGAACCCCCCAAGCGCCCTGAAGAGCTAATTGGTATTTCCATAGGAAAAGGAAGGGAGATAGCATTCCGAGGAGAAGATTTGGGGGACACCGTGGTGGGTCTTGACTGCCAGGCCAGAGCCTGTACTTAACTGTTGAGGCCTTGAGGGGTGAACCCAGGAAGGCCAACCTGGACCCGGGGGCCAGAAGGCCCCCATAGACATCGGCCAGGTAGATGGAGGGGCAGGGGCGTGAGGAGAGAGGGCACCGCGCCCGGCTGCTGGGGGCCCTGAGGCCCAGCACCACCCGACTGCCTCTGGGTGTGCTCCCTCCCTCTCGGGCCTCTGTCTCCTTCCCTTGACCGCGGGCGCGAGAAGCCGGCTGGTCATCATGGAGGCCTCGGGAGGAGGAAGCGGATGAGCTCACAGAGAGCCTGGCAAGCGCCGGGTCCCCAGCAGATGCTGGCCGCGCTCAGGGCTGAGTCATCCGGGCGCCCGCCCAGCGGCTGCCCGAGGAGGACCGGTTTGCGATGTTGGCGCAGGGAGGCGACGCCTTGCGCGGCCTTATGTTAAGCAGCCAAGTCAGTTACAAAGGGGCGGCTCCCTGGAAGCTCCTCCTGGACTTGCCCGTGAGCAACAGTCTAGATTACCAGCGTTTGGTGGCAGAGATGCCGTTCAGGTTCTTGATGACATGCTAACTTTGTCACGTTTATTTGGTGAGATTCCTTCCGATTCTAAAATCTATCTGAATGTGCTCCTTGCAGACCCTGGCAGCCACTAGTGAGGCTAATTCATGCAGTGTTTTTTTTTTAATATTTACTTTTGAGACAGAGAGAGACAGAGCACGAGTGGGGGAGGGACAGAGAGAGAGGGAGACACCGAATCTGAAACAGGCTCCAGGCTCCGAGCTGTCAGCACAGAGCCTGACACGGGGCTCGAACCCACAAACCGTGAGATCATGACCTGAGCTGAAGTCGGAGGCTTAACCAACTGAGCCCCCCAGGTGCCCCTCCATGCAGTTTTTAGGGAGGTTATTCCTGGACTCACGTGAGGATTATGGAGGTTGCCAGAAGTCTGTTTTCTCTTTGATGTGGTTGTTAACAGGAGCCACTTTGTTAAAGTGACACTAATTCTTCGACTTGTCTTTCTGCCTCTGCTTTACTTTTTTCTCAGCACTGCCCCAGACTGTTATTACCTTTCACATATGTCCCCGTCTACAGTAAAGGGAGGAAATCACCTACAGTGAGTCACCGCCTCATGTAGGAATGGGCACTTAATGAGCAATTAAGTGTCCTCTAAAGGTTGATTCGTTTCAGAGTCCACTATTATCAAAACCTTTATTTTGAAATTCCAGTGTTATGAGAGACAGTCCCTGGCAACCCAGTTCAGGGGCAATTCGTTTTAGTCTCCATTTCTAAGGAATAGATAGAGTGATACTTGGAATTTTTTAATGTCTATTTTTGAGAGAGAGAGAGCGCAGGAGCATGAGCTGGGGAGGGACCGAGAGAGAGGGAGACAGAGGGTCTGAAGCAGGCTCTACGCTGTCAGCACAGAGCCCGATGTGGGGCTCGAACTCATGAACTGAACCGTGAGATCATCACCTGAGGTCAAGCTGAACACTTAAAAGACTGAACCACCCAGGCGCCCTTAGCGTTTTTTTAAAAGACAGTTTAAGACCAAAAGTTGAGGCTGATAGCAAATCTGAGTACCTGCAGCCTCCGTTTTAGGACATAAGTAAGTCAGCCCGGATTCAGGTACCTGTTCTGGGCCGATGGTAGGCGTGTGGCAGACAGATGTGGGGCCTTCCTGTCCCCTGGAGCTTGTGCTTCCCACCTGACGCAGCGTGACACGGTTAACATGGTCGTGGAGATGGAGATGGTGAGAATTTTAGCCACTTGGGATTTACCATGCGCCAGGCATTTCCAGATATTAGCTTATTTGATTTCTACAAGAATGAAATCGCTAATGCTGTAATTACCACTGCTTTGCACGTGAGGAGAGCAGGCACAGAGAAGTTGAGTAACTTCTCCGAAGTCACCCAGCTCGCCATGGCAGAGTTGAGGTTTGTTCTGTCGCAGTCGGTCTCCAGAGGCCGTGGTATTAACTACCACCCTCCTCCGACAGCGTGGGGTGGGGACGGGACCTGACTCCGTCTGACGGAGTCACATCAGCACATGACTAAGATCTGTCAGAAGGATTTCGGAACAAGGTACACAATTTAGTCATATTGCTTGGTCATCAGATTCTAAAAGATTTTATTTCTGTCTTTGAGAAGTCTGGTGTGTATCAAGGGTGGATGACATCTTACTTTTTCTGTTTTGCCATGAGGTAGATTTGTCACGTGTACGAGTAATACTACGTATTCATATTATTATTCATTTTAAGCTAGCCCTTGGCTTCAGAATAACATTCTAACGCTTACAGAGGCTAATAAGCAACGCAAATGGGCATAGAAATTAGCACATGGAAGGACATTATAAAAGGAAAAGAAGCGTCTTTTGTCCAGGTGCTCTGCCTACACCCGTTTAAGACCGTCCGCATCCCTTTCCGGTTAGCGGGGGACGGGCTGCTGTACGGGGGCAGCCTTGCTTTCTGCCCGCACCCCTGGATCTAACGGGAAGACCCCTAGCGCTGTCGGAACATCACATCTTGCTTCACAGCGACCACTCGGCGGGTTTTTACTGTTGGGAAATCCGCTTGCTGCCTTTATGCTGCCTGGATTTGGGGTCCGGTTGCAGTGACGTGGAGCAGGAGGTGTGGCGGGGCCGGGGCGCTTCCAGCTTTCACGTCAGGAGCACTGAGCCCTGGGTTTTCTCCCCCCCAGCGGCGGTGATGTTGGTGAGGTCCCTTCCACCTGATGGGGCTGTGAGCCTCCCCGAGGCTCCTGTTAGAGGTCCAACTGGACAGACGGGTAGCCGGCCTGAGAAAAGCTGAAGAGTGCCTCTGTTTTGAGCAGAGATACGTTACCAATTTTTAGATCACAGGCCCCTGAGAATGGGAGGCAAGGAGTCACGGTTGTCCCCCCAGCCCAGGAAGCTCGCCTTGTCCCTGCGTCCCAGCAGGGGAGTCAGCGCGGCCGGAGCGCTGCGGGCCTGGGGCCGCCTGCCCGTGGTCCGCGTGGGGGGGAGCCCGCGGCCGGGCCATCAGAGACGGGCTGCCAGGAAGGAGGCCGGGGGCCAGGAGCTGTTCGCATAACTGTCCCCCACTCTGCAGGCCCAGTACCCCCGTCCCTGTGAACCCGGACCCGCAAGTCCTCAGGACCCTGACAATCAAGGGAACGCTTGTTTCCAAACGTGTAGTGGCCTCCTTCTGGGGGGTGAACGTGTTCACATTTGAGAACATTCTTTCCACTCAGGTCTACGGAGCTGGACTCGAACTGGTCTTGGTTTCAGCTGCGATGCATGCAGGTTGGGGGAAACGCTAACGCGGTAAGTTCGGCTCCGACTCGCTGGTTTCCTTCTCGCTGTCAGCGCCCGTTACGCCGGAAGGCAGTTCGGTTCTTGCCCGGAAGGAAGAGTTTGGGAGGCCCAGTGACGGGCTTGGGAGTGGATGGCCCGGGTGCCTTGTTTATCCCCAGATCTATTAAGTGCCTAGTAAACCCAAAGCTCTGGCCCGGGTGCTGGGACACAGTGGCGCACGAGGCTGATGAGATCTCCTTCTTAGTAGCTTCCGAGTAAAACAGAACGTGTCCAGTGTCCGGTCAGCTTGTAGTTTCACAAGAACAGGTATTCCCCCCCCCCCACCCCCCTGCAAACCTAAATAAGGATCCTCAAATACATTAAACTTCCTTTACAAATTCAGGGTATCTGATTAATCCAGTTGGGTCAGTATGAGGATTGCTCATGCAGGTTTTTAGAAGGCCTGCTTTAATTCAGATATGAATTCTGACCCTTACGAGGTGGCTGAAAACAGTTCCCTCGAACCGTTGGAACATTTGTTTCATCTCTGTGCGCATGCCGTGGGTCCTGTCCACGAAGACAAGCCCAGACGAGGTGGTGGTGAGCATGGCCTCTAACCAATTTGTCAGAAATTCCAAGTTAGCGGAATTCAAACTGAAATGAGTTTCTCGTGAGTTAAAAATAATCTGGAGTTTTATAATGTTTAAACAAGTTCCTTCTATCCCAACTTTCTCAAGGGTTTTTTAAGAAGGGATATTGTATTTTGTCAAATGCTTTTTCTGCATCTATTGACAGGATCATACAGTTTTTATCTTTTCTTTTGTTAACGTGATGGATCACATTGATGGATTTGTGAATATTGAACCAGCCCTGTAACCCAGGAATGAATCCCACTTGATCATGATGGATAATTCTTTTTATATGCTGTTGAATTCGATTTGCTAGTATCTTGTTGAGTATTTTTGCATCCGTATTCATTAAGGATCTTGGCCTGTAGTTTTTTTTTTTTTTATGAAAAGCCCACAGCTAATGTCATCCTCAATGGGGAAAAACTGAGAGCGTTCCCCCTGAGATCAGGGACATGACAGGGGTGTCCACTCTCACGTTTAACATAGTGCTGGAAGGCCTAGCATCAGCAATCAGACAACAAAAGGAAATAAAAGGCATCAGAATCGGCAAAGAAGAAGTCAAATTTTCACTTTTCGCAGATGACATGATACTCTACATGGAAAACCCGATCAACTCCATCTACCAGAAGCCTTCTAGAACTAATCAATGAATTCAGTAAAGTCTCAGGCTACATATCAATGTACAGAAATCGGTTGCATTCTTATACACCAAAAATGAAGCAACAGAAAGAGAAATCAAGAGACGGATCCCATTCACAATTGCACAAAAAATCATAAAATACCTAGGAATAAACCTAACTAAAGATGTAAAAGACCTATATGATGAAAACTATAGAATACTTATGAAGGAAATTGAAGAAGACACAGAGAAATGGAAAAACATTCTGTGCTCATGGATCAAAACGAACATTGTGAAAATGTCATTACCACCCAAAGCAGTCTACACACACATCCAGTGCAATCCCCTTCAAAGTCGCACCAGCGTTCTTCTCAAAGCTCGAACAAACTATCTTAAAATTCATATGGAACCACAAAAAAACCCCGAATAGCCAAAGCAATATTGAAGAAGAAAACCAAAACGGGAGGCATCACAATCCCAGACTTTAGCCTCTACTACAAAGCTGTCATCATCAAGACAGTATGGTACTGGCACAAAAACAGACACATGGACCAATGGAATAGAATAGAGAGCCCAGAACTGGATCCACAAGTGTATGGCCAATTAATCTTTGACAAAACAGGAAAGAATATCCAATGGAAAAAAGACAACCTCTTCAACAGGTGGTGCTGGGAGAGCTGGACAGCAACATGCAGAAGAATGAAACTAGACCAGTTTTTTACACCATTCACAAAAATAAACTCAAAATGGATGAAGGACCTGAATGTGAGACAGGAAACCATCAAAAGCCTAGAGGAGAAAGCAGGAAACAGCCTCCTTGACCTCAGTCGCAGCAATTTCCTCCTCGACACATCCCCGAAGGCAAGGGAATCAAGAACAAAAATGAACTCATCAAAATAAAAAGCTTCTGCCCTGCAAAGGAAACAATAAAAAAACACTAATAGGCAACCGACAGAATGGGAAAAGATAGTGGCAAATGGCATATCAGATAAAGGGCTAGTATCCAAAATCTACAAGGAACTCACTAAACTCCATACCCAAAAAAGTAAAAATCCAGTGAAGAAATGGGTAGAAGACCTGAACAGACACTTCTCCAAAGACGACGTCCAGATGGCCAATAAGCACATGAAACGATGCTCAGTGTCACTCATCATCAGGGAAATACAAATCAAAACCACACTGAGATACCACCTCGTGCTGATCATAGTGGCTAAAATGAACAAATCAAGAGACTATAGATGCTGGCGAGGATGTGGAGAAACAGGCACCCTCCTACACTGTTGGTGGGAATGTAAACTGGCACAGCCTCTCTGGAAGGTTCCTCAAAAAATTAACAAGAGAACTCCTCTATGACCCAGCAATAGCACTGCGGGGGATCTACCCAAAGGATACAGGAGTGCTAATGCATAGGGACACATGACCCCAGTGTTCATAGCAGCACTGTCAACAACAGCCAAATCATGGAAAGAGCCTAAATGTCCATCACCTGATGAATGGATCAAGAAGATGTGGTTTATATACACAATGGAGTACCACACGGCAATGAGAAAGAATGAAATCTGGCCATTTGTAGCAACGTGGATGGACCTGGAGGGAGTCCTGCTAAGCGAAATTAAGTCAGGCAGAGGACAGATACCGTATGTTGTCACTCATAGGTCTAGCAGGAGAAACCTAATAGGGGACCATGGGAAAGGAAAAGGGGGGAAAGAGTTGGGGAGAGGGAGTGAGGCAAATCACAAGAGACTTTTGAAAGCTGAGAACAAACTGAGGGCTCAGGAGGGAGGGGGAAGGGGGTGACTGTCGTGGAGGGGCCACTTGCAAGGAAGAGTACTGGGTGTTACATGAAAACCAACTTGGTAATAAACTATTTAAATAAGAAAAAAGGCAATCCAGAGTGGAAAGTGTCCCCAAAATAACAGAGTAACTCAGAATGACCCAGTGGTGCGGTGGGGGAGTGGAGGGCCGGCCGTCTCACTCTGATGTGAGTCTCCTGTCACTTAAACCAGAGTGCTGCTGCTGCCCGTGAGCACAGCGCCCCCTTTTACAAGGGAGGGTTCACTTTAAATCATGTAGTTCAAGTTGTTTGTGTAAATTATGCGGCGTAACTACTTCTGTTTTCACTAGTATTTTCCCAAAAATCCTTCATAACGTGAAGTCATGTTTTCAGTCACAGGGGAGATTTAATGCTGCAGGGCTATTAATTCATTCATTTTCCTCTCCAGTCTTCCTTTTTCCACCAACACGGCTGTGCCACCAATGACACCAGTGCCAAGTACAACAGCCGCGCGGCTCAGCTCTATCGGGAGAGAATCAAGTCGCTGGCCGCCCAGGCGACGCGGAAGCATGGCGCTGACGTAAGTCCCGGCGGGTCGGACCACCTCCACCAGATGAGCGTCGTTTCGGTAGAAAGGGTGGTTTTGGGGGCACCTGGGGGGCTCAGTTGGATGAGCGTCCGACTTCGGTTCAGGTCACGATCTCATGGTTCGTGGGTTCAGGCCCCTCATTGGGCTCTGTGCTGACAGCTCGGAGCCTGGAGCCTGCTTCAGATTCTGTGTCTCCCTCTGTCTCTGATCCTCCCCCCCCATTCATACTGTCTCTCTCATAAATAAATAAAATAGTAAAAAAAAAAACTTTTAAAAAAAGGTGTTCACTATCCGAAACAGTAAAACCTTCTAGCTGGATTCTCTTGCAAGGAAACCACATGTAGTTGATTCTTGAGGTTCGTGGAAGTGGGGCGCTGAATTAGTCAATGTGGAAACTCCCTCCCTGGGGAGACAGTGGGCTAGGTTCCTACGCGCTTCCGGTCCTAACATCCCCACCGGCTGATCAGCACATAACCTTATTTGACACGTGCTTCTATTTAAGGACACCTTATTGGATATATTATTAACTTTTTAAATTAAAAAAATTTTAAGTTGATTTATTTATTTTGAGAGAGAGAGAGAGTGGGAGGGGCAGAGCGAGAGAGTATCCCAAGCAGTTTCCGTGCTGTCAGCACAGAGCTTGACATGGGGCTCGAACCCACGAACCATGAGATCATGGCCTGAACTGAAGTCAAGAGTAGGACACTTAGGCGACTGAGCCAGCCAGGCTGAATATATCATTAACATGCAATTAAATATACAATACTTAGTAGTAAGTTGATATAATATTTAATACATAACTTAATATATCATTAGTAGATGATTACTGACTCATTAACATTGAACTCACCGTCCATAGCACTGTAATTCCGGCCTGACTGGCGCTTACCTAATACCTAATACCGTGTTTTCTCTGTAAGGCCTGTCACAGCCTTAGGAACTGCTTAGGAACGTGAGGTAGGACTTGAGCACTAGGCATGGGGGCCGTTTTGACCAATGAAATCACCAACAAAGCACAACAATGTGAAAAATGTGTCACCAAATAGACCACAAAAAAAGGACACTTACAGTTTGCAGCTGAAACAAGGAGACAGAGCGTCACGGTGTAACGGTGAGGCCGGACTCTCCTGGGGCCTGGACCTAGGCACTAAGCCCTCCATCTTGCCTTTTCGGAAACGGCTTGTGAAGCTGGCATTTGCCATCCTCAGGGCTTAGAAGTGAAAGTTACTGGACAGATACGTGACTAAATGTGCTCAGGGCCCCGTGTAGGCCGGTGACCGAGTGTATGGGAGCAGAAAACACCCATCCTTACCCAGCAGGCTCTAGAAAGGGAGCGAGAGTAGTAAAGAAAACCTTTCAAAGCCAGGCCAAGGGCTCAGCACGCGCCTGTGTTTCTGTTCCAGCTGTGGCTTGACGGCTGTGGGGCTCCGCCGCTGTCCTCGCCGCCGAAAGAGGAAGATTTCTTTGCCTCTCACGCCCCTCCTGAGGTATGTATCATGCTTCGTGTGACTTTAAAGCGTGCTGCCTCTGACGGCTATAAAGGGATACATGTGAGTGTTTCCGCATGGATCCAGGCTAAGCTGCCGTGATGAACAACCCCGAAATAAGTCACTTACACGAGGTAGACGTGAATTCCCATCAGCGGTTCGGAAGTCGGCTGTCCGGGGCTGACTGAGGGATTTGTGTTGCTCTTCCCCACATACTGGCTTCCACCTCACAGTCGGAAGTGTGTGCCCAGCTCATGACCTTCCGCAGCCCTGGGAAGGGGGCAGGCATCTGGGGAAGCACGTGCCCCATCCTTTTGCTGAAACGAGCCTCGCGGCCAGAATTTAGTTACCGGTCTGTGCGCCGCCACCGGGGAGGCCGGGCCGCTGTTACCGGGAGTCTGCCACGGTTCAGGTCACAGCTCCGGGACCGACCAAGAATGAAGACAGTTTTCTTTTTTTTAACCCGAATTTTAGTAGGGGTTCGAATCTCATTGCCCCCGTTTAGTTGCATCCAGAGAGCGAATCTCAAGGCTACGGTGAGAATGGAGTCAGCACAGATGAAGGAGTCGGAAGCTGGCTCCTTCCGGAGCGAGTCCTCGGGCAGTGCTGGCGGAATCCCCGTCTTCAGCACTGGGGTCCGATCGGAGCAACAGCAACAACCCCCGATCTCTGCGGTCAGGGGACGCGAGGGAGGGCGCCGAGGCCTAGAATACTTACTGGGTGGTCCTCTAAGGAAGCGTGTTGGCCCCCGGGCCTCCAGCCTCAGAGGCCTGCCCGCTGCCCCGCCACTGCCCGGTTCCGCTGAGGGGAGCGTTCTTTGCATAATTGCTGCGTGACCCATTCTGTAACCAACTTTCAAGAAAAACCGGGGAAAGCTGTATAAATTGCTAGGCCTTGATTTTTTTGTTGTCATTATCACGTGCACATGTGCATTCATTCACAGTCAGTAGTTACCAGAAATAGTTATCAAGAAAAGAAGAGAATGGAAAACAAAAGGAAAGATAAGGCGTTCTGTCATGATCCGTGCCTCTCCGTTAATATAGAACAAGATCTAGAACATCCGTGACCAGTAGCGAGACGTGTGAGGAACAGAAACGACGATCTAGACGGAGACAGAGAAGCAGTTTGGTGACTAGTGTTGGAATTAGTGTGGAATCAGCATTGACGTGAGCTCATCCACTTCAGTGTGTGTCTGTACGCACACTCGCGCATGCACATGGGGAAGCCCGATGACAGATACGTGTGTGCACAGGGGTCAGCACACGCACATTTATGTTACCCGCCTCTGTCCTCCGAGAGGCTGGACAGGGACGCTCCGGTACCCAAACGCACCCAGCACCCACATCTTGGTTTCTTTTTTTTCTTAATGTCTTTATTTTGAGAGAGAGACAGAGAGCGAGCAGAGGAGGGGCAGAGAGAGAGGGAGACAAAGAATCTGAAGCAGGCTCCAGGCTGTGAGCTGTCAGCAACACCCCAATGCAGGGCTTGAACCCACAGACTGTGAGATCATGACCTGAGCCGAAGTCAGACGCTCAACTGACTGAGCCACCCGGGCGGCCCCACATCTTGGTTTCTGAATGCCAAGAGGACCCAGTGGGACCTTCCGAGAAATGCAGATTCGAGGGCTGGGGTGCTGGGCAGCTGAGCCTGGAGCGTCCTGTGGCAACAGAATGGAAGCAGTGCTGGAAGGGGCGGGTGGCCTAGCGGGGAGGCCATGTCTAAAGGATTCAGGAACCAACCGGAAAGAGCTCCCAGTGGTCAAAGCTGGAATACTTCGTGCAATGAAATAAATAAAGACAGTTTGGATTATAATCCAAAGAAGAAAATTAATATCCGTGAGTCCACACTAATATGGAGAGATGATTGGGTAAATAAAGGGAGCAAAGAGGTGATTCTCCTTCAAGAAAAATGCAATCTCATCTGTAGGTAGTCTGCCTTCCGGAGACGACACTTCCCCCCCAGCCTCCCCTGCCGCCTTGAGTGCAGGCCAGACTTGGGGACTTGCTCCCCAAACCAGGGAACGGGAAGGGGAAAACAGTGACTTCATCAGAGGAAAGCCGGCAGTCGCCACCTTAACCAAGGGATCAGGATCAGCATCGCCCGTGTTCGGTGAAGCTGAGGTGCATCCGTGAGAAGGGCGCCTCAGCTTCCCCAAAACCGAGGCTCAGCATCAGAACACATCGGACAAACCCAAACCGAGGGATGTTCTACCAACCAGCCGACCTCTACCCTTCAAAACTTTGAGGGCCGTGGGAAACAAGGGAAGACTGAGCAGCTGTTACAAACCGGAGGAGACGCAGGAGACATGGTGGATGCAGCGGGAACGGAGCCTGGACCCGAAGGGACAGGTGGACAGGTGGTGAAATCCGAATAAAGTCTGGAGTTCAGCTAATAATGACGGCTAAGTCGGTGGTACATCGGTGATAATTCTTACTTTTGACGGATGTGCTGTGGGTGCTTTACCACCAGAGGAAGGTGGGTGAAGCATATCTTTGCAGCTTTTTTGCAAGTCTGAAGTTATTACAAAATAAAAATTTTATGGAGGAAAAATAAGGAATTTGAGTGTTAAAACAGATTTAAAAATATACATGTTTTCAATACCATTTTTAAGGAACTGAGAGAAATAATCCTGAAATCTGTGTGGAACCACAAAAGACTTTGAATAGCCAAAGTAGTCTTGACAAAGGAAAACAGCTGGAGGCATCACAATCTCAGATTTCGAGATATAGTACCAAGCTGCAGTAATCAAAACAGTATGGAACCGGCACAAAAATAGACACACACTTCAACGGAAAGAGCGGAGAGCCCAGAAATAGCCCCCAAATTACATGGTCAGTTAATCTACAACAAAGGAGGTCAGAAGATACCATGAGGGAAAAGTCTCTTCAAAAAACACTGTTGGGAAAACTGGACAGCGTCACGCAAAAGAACCAAACTGGGCCACTGTCTTACATCCCACACAAAAAGAAACAACTCCAAATAGATTAAAGACCTAACGGTAAGACCTGAAAGCATTAAATTCCTAAAAGAAAACATAGGCAGTGATTTCTGGGACGTCAGCCGTGGAAACAGTTTCCTACCTACGCCCCCTCAGGCACGGGAAACAGAAGCAAACTCAAACTGTCGGGATTACACCAGAACAAAAAGCTTTTGCACAGCGAAGGAAACCATCAGCCAAAGGACAAGACAGCCTACCGACTGGGACATTGCAGATGATCTGTCTGATAACAGGTTAATATCCAAATACATAAAGAACGTGTACAACTCAACCCTGAAAACAATAAATAATCTGACTAAAAAACAGGCAGAGGAGTGAATAGACATTTTCCCAAAGAAGACATCCGGATGGCAAACAGACACAGGAAAAGATGCTCAGCATCTCTCGTCATCAGGGAGATGCAAATCAAAACCACGGTGAGCCATCACCTTACACCTGTCAGAACGGCTAACATCAAAATCACGAGAAATCACAAGTGTCGGACAGGATGTGAAGAAGACAGAATCCTCATGTACCGCGAGTGGGAACGCAATTTGGCGTAGCCACTGTGGAAAACAGACTAGATATTCTTCACAAAATTCAAAATAGAATTACCGTATGATCCAGGAATTCCACTGCTGGGTATTTACCCAAGAAAACAAAAGCAGTAATCCAAAACAATATGTGCCCCTGTTTATTGCAGCATGATTTACAATAGCCAAACTATGGAAGCAGCCCAAATGTCCATCACAGATGAATAGATAAAGAAGATGTCACACACACACACACACACACACACACACACACACAGAGAGAGGAATATTACTCAGCCATGAAAAATAATGAGATTTGGCCATTTGCAACAACATGGATGGACCTAACGGTTGTAATGCTAAGTGAAATAAATCAGAGAAAGACAAATACCATATAATTTCACTCATACGTGGAATATAAGAAACCAGCCAACCAAAGAGGCACAAAGAAATAGACTCTCTTTTTTTTTAATGCTTTTTATTTATTTTTGAGAGAGAGAGACAGCAGAAGCAGGGGAGGGTCAGAGAGAGAGGGAGATAGAGAATCTGAAGCAGGCTCCAGGCTCTGAGCTGTCAGCACAGAGCCAGACATGCGGCTCGAACCCACGAACTGTGAGATCATGGCCTGTGACAAAGTCAGACACTCAACTGACTGAGCCACCCAGGCGCCCCAGAAATAGACTCTTAAATACAGAGAACAGACTGGTAGTTGCCAGAAGGGAGGGGGGTAGGGCAAGGGTTGGCCTAGGTAAAGGGGATGAAGAGCACACGTACCTTGATGAGCCCTGAGTCAGGTGTAGAGCTATTGAATCTTTATATTGCACACCTAAAACTAATAGAACACTGTACGTTAATTACACTTCAATTAAAAAAAAGGAAAAAAAAGAATAGACATGTTTTAATATTATCTTCCCTTGCCGCTAATGCAGTGACTCAGAAGGAGACCATTACATTAGTAGCTTTGATTTGTTTTTTGACTTTTCTTGCTTTGCTTCCTGATGAATTTTCTCACCTTCAGGCGAGTGGCCCCGGGCAGGAGTCAGCGCCACCAGAACCGTCTGCGTTGCCGCCAAGGAACGTGGAGACCACTGCAGCGAATCGTGAAGGTAGTCTTCGGAACTGTCTTGTGATGCCGTCCCCTGGTTCAGTGGCCTGCGAGGAGACTGTTAGAAAATAAGACCCTTGGGGGGCGGCCCGCTGGCTCAGTCAGTGGAGCACATGACTCTTGATCTCAGGGTTGTGAGTTCGAAGCCCACGTTGGGTGTAGAGATAAGTTAAAAATAAAATCTTTAGGGGCGCCTGGGTGGCTCGGTTGGTTGAGCATCTGACTTTGGCTCAGGTCATGATCTCACAGTTTATGAGTTCGAGCCCTGCATCGGGGTCTGTGCTGACAGCCCAGAGGCTGGAGCCTGCTTTGGATTCTGTGTCTCCCTCTCTCTCTGCCCCTTCCATGTTAGCTCTCTGTCTCTCTCAAAAGTAAATAAACATAAAAAAAATAAAATAAAATCTTTAAAAAATAAAAAGGAAAGAAAATAAAAATAAGATCCTTGTATTTGATGAAGGAAAGGTACCCATGGTAGATTATACAGTGGGGGGAAAATTACTAAACAGGAAATGTGATCTCATTTTTGTAAAAAACTGAAACAAAAACATACACACAGAACAGTCTGGAAGGTACATGCCAGATTGTTAACCAGAGAATGAAATTACGGAATGAATTACTTTTATTTTCAACTTGAGACAGTTTTAAAGTGACGGAGCTCTTTTAAGGTATATATGTTGCTTCTACAATCAGAAAACAAGATTTCAATTTTAAAACTGATTCTATAAATAGTTGATATCCAATGATTTCCATTTGGTGGCTTGATTATAGGGTTATATTTGTTGGGAATGCCCTTATGTCCATTGCTGACATTTTAAAAAGTCACGTATGTGATAGGAGTAACAAGGATCACGGCAACCACTTTTCTGTTTTAGGGTTGAGCCTCGTGGGGGCATCTGGGCGGCTCAGTCGGTTAAGCGTCCGACTTCAGCCCAGGTCATGATCTCACAGTTCATGAGTTCAAGCCCCATGTCAGGCTCTGTGCTGACAGCTCAGGGCCTGGAGCCTGCTCTGGATTCTGTCGCTCTCTCTCTCTGCCCCTCCCTTGCTAGCTCTCTCTCTCTCTCTCTCTCTCTCTTTCAAAAATGAATAAACATTAAAACATTTTTTTTAATTAAAAAAAAAGATTGAGCATGTTTTGTTAGCCAGGAAGTTTGAGCAAATTAATGACAAGGTGACACTTGACAGCGATGTGGGGACCCTGGGGGGTGGCCATGGGTGCTGGCTTGTAAACACTGAGCCTGGAGCCCCTTCGGGGAACTTCAGGGAACTTTGTGAGGCAGGAAAGACCGAACACCCCACCAGCTTTATGACTGAGGTTCTTACTGGGGAAACTTTCTGGCGAGGGATTCGCCGGAGGGTTGGAGAGAGTAACTGGTATTCATCAAGGAGACAGTCCTGGAAGATGGTCTCGGGTCTCCGTCGGCGGGGGCGGGGCAGCACGCTGCGGGGAAACGTCACGTCATCAGTACTGAACTGTAGGTGGGGGTTGGGGTGTCCGGGAAGGCAGCAAACAACAGATTTTAGGACGCCTGGCTTCCGTTGTACTGGGCTCAGGAGTAGACCTGTCAGCGGACCCGGATGGCAACCCTTTGCATTCTGGGAGACAGTGAATGGGTTGGAACAAGTGTCTAGCATTTTGAGAAATTTTTAATGTTTATTTATTATTTTGAGAGAGAGAGAGAGAGGGAGAGCGAGCATGAATGGGGGAGGGGCAGAGAGCGAGAGACACACACAGAATCCGAAGCAGCTCCAGGCTCCGAACTGTCAGCACAGAGCCCGACACAGGGCTCAAACCCACAAACTGTGAGATCATGACCTGAGCCAAAGTCGGATGCGCAACCCACTGAGGCCCCCAGGCGCCTCAAGGATTTTGGGAAAAAAATACTAAAATAAAACAGAATTCCCTCTTTACTCCTTATACCGAATGAAATTCCGTTGGGTCAAAGATTTAAATATAAATCATGAAAATATGAAGGTGCTACAAGAAAATGGGTGGAGCTTTTCCATCCTTCTGGACCGGGGAAACCCTTCTGTGCGTATTCAAGCCTCGTGAAAGGAACGGAGCTTACAAATATAACATCTCCGTTCTGAGCTGATGCTTTAAAGACAGGTGATAGACGTTTGCGATTCATACAGAGACAAAACGCTTGTTCCCTTAACATGCAGAGGACCCTGGCGGGCTGGGTCTTGTGGGGTTTGCAGCCTGGGGTGTTTTGGCACAACCGGTTCCTTTTTTGTGCCTATGACCCTAACGGCCTGGTGAGAAGACACGGACACCTTTCTAAGTGGCGCTTAGCTTTCCAACCTCTGAGACCCCGCCTCTTCCTATCTTTGCTCTCTGTCTTGCTGGCAGCGGGAATCTGTCCTCTGGTCATCATGTTGCTGCCTTCTTCCTGAAGATTCTGCCCTAGGGCCTGTCCTCCTAGAGGCTGTGTCCACCCCACGGACACACCCAGTCGCGACCACGTTTATGTGTGTGGTCTCCCTTTTCTGGGAGCTGCCGTGTCCCTGTGCGTCCCTTCACTGGGCTGTGAGCTCCTCTGTGGGGGGGGGGTTGTTTATTAAGAGAAGGAATCCACCTGAGCCATTGTTGGGTACGTCATTGTCCAAAAGGACAGAAGAAACAAAATCATCCCGACACTCTCCTGACTAACACAGGCCAGGCCAGCTTTGTACCTTCCCCAAGTACCCAGGATGATTTGAATATTGTTACTATGACAACTAGTTAGCATAAGAGGCCTTTGGAAGTTGAAGTGTATGGGCTCTAGGTGTCCCTGTGACCTCTCTGAGTCCGGGTGTCTCCATTTGATTTGCTAACAGAGAACTAAGGTAACGTAATGCAGAACAAGGTTTTGTTCTTATAAATATTTTACACCCTACATTCTTAGCTGAAGAATTTCTCCTAAAGGTTTTACTGTTTAGAATTCCATCTCTCCTTGGGGGCGCCTGGGTCAGTTAAGCATCATCTGACTCTTGATTTTCGCTCAGGTCATGATCTCGAGGTTCGTGAGTTCGAGCCCTGCGTCAGGCTCTGTGCTGACACCATGGAGGGGATTCTCCCTCACTCTCTCTGCCGCACCCCCATAAATAAATGAAAAAACTTAAAAAAAAAGAAAAGAATTTCACCTCGCCTTGAACCTGCAGCAACACGTCATCCCCTCTCCCGCACCCAGACTCTGTCCTTCCACTGATCTCCGCTGCTCCCGGCCCCCCAGGCTCCGCCCAGCACTTCACCTGTCAGCACAGGCTGGCGGGGTGCACCTTGAGTCACGTTCAGGATTACATAATGGAAGGGGAGAACAAAAGAGTTTTGGCCAATGGAATGTGGGTCCTGAGATCCCTGCTTAAGTGTCCCTGTCCCCTGCGTCCCTCCAGTGCTGGGCAGCCCCTGGCCCCTGGGAGGTAATCAGGAAGTGTGTAGTCACTTCTTTTTCCACAAAATACCATTGTTCTCTTCCTCCTCCTGCTTTGCCTGTTTGAATGCCATGACCAGAGTTTACCTTCTAATATTTATAAAAATAAGACAGACGAATTTCATCTAAACTTCTGTCGGGCCTGCCATGTTCTATTTTATTTTATTTTTTAAAATGTTTATTTACTTTTGAGAGAGAGAGACAGAGAGACAGAGTATGAGTGGAGGAGGGGCAGAAAGAGAGGGAGATACAGAATCCGAGGCAGGCTCCAGGCTCTGAGCTGTCAGCACAGAGCCCGACGCAGGGCTCGAACTCACAGACCGTGAGATCATGATCTGAGCCAGAGTTGGATCCTTAACTGACTGAGCCCCCCAGGCGCCCCAGGTCTGCCATGTTTTAAATAACAGTTTTACTGACTTATGATGCGCACATCAGAAACCTTGTCCTTTTATAAACCATTCAACTCCATGGTCTTTGTGTATTCACGGGCTGTGCTGCCGTAACCACCATTTACGTCAGAACATTTTCAGCAGCCCCCCGAGATACCCGGTACCCACTAACGGTCCCCGTTCAGGCCGGCCTCTATTTCAGCGCGCCTGGCTGGCTCAGTCAGTAGAGCACACAGCTCTTGATCTCGGGGTTGTGAGTTCGAACCTCATGTTGGGTGTAGAGATGGCTCAAAAAGAAAAAATCTTAAAAAAAAAAGTACACTTCAAAAGAGGTGGTGGTGGTGGAGGAGGGCACTGGTGGGGAAGAGCACTGGATGTTGTATGGAAACCAATTTGACAATAAACTATTAAAAAATAAAATAAAATAAAGTTTTTGGAAAAAAAATACACTTCATTTCAGTGGACTTTAACTTAAAATTCTTGTAATGAGGCGCCTGGGGGCTCAGTGGGTTGAGCATCAGACTCTTGGTTTCAGCTCAGGTCACGATTTCATGGGTCGTGAGTTCAAGCCCCGAGTTAGACTCTGCACTGAAAGTGTGGAGCCTTCTTGGGACTCTCTCTCCTTCTTTCTCTTTGCCCCTCCCCCACTCTCTTGCATGCATGCTCTGACTCTCTCTAAATAAATAAACAGTAAAGAAAATCCTTGTAATGGTAAAATAGAATACAGAGCTAAAAAGAAAAACAATAATCTATAAAATTGGGTCGTATATGTTGTACCAAACAAGTTGAATGTATCATATATTCAAAAGCGCATTTGATGAGTATATTTTCTGCATTAATATCAATATATTTACCTTTCAGGGGGACCGGGACAAGGACCAAGTGTGGAAGGTCAAGGGCCAAGTGTGGAAGGCCTTAACGCACCAACAAAGGCTGCATTAGGTAATATGCCTAGGACTCCATATTCTGGTTCAGAGAGTGAGATTCATCAAGACAAAAAAAAAAAAAATGAGTCCCGTTTTTCCGTTCTGCCGAGAATGTGTAGAGTAATCTGGCATCATGACTGTTGATCTATTACTAAGATTTTATTGAGCAAAAAATGCCACCCCTTCAGCACAGTCCGAGGCCGCGCGGCTGAGCGTGCTGCCCAAGCCGCAGGTTTGCTCGTTGGGGTTGAAGTGATTTCTGTCCCCAGCACGCGAGAGGCCAGGGTGGCCCGTCGTCCGTTCCTCTCGACCCGAGAACTCCTGGCGTGTCCTCTTTCTGATCGGACGATGATCTTTATTTCGTTATCAGGGAATTATACTGCCATGGCATTCATTGGCAAGCCAGTATTGTGGTGGAAAAATAGCTAAACTATTAGAAATGTTCTGGATATTTTCACCCCGAGTTAATGGCCTCGAAGGAGGTTGGGAGCGGATTATGTGACTGCTGTCCTGGAGCCAAGAGAAAGTGATGGAAAGAAAAACTCCCAGAGAGACGGTTTTCACACCTGACCGCAATGATGTCCTTCTCTCGTTAGGACTCCGTTTGAATCTTTAGTTGTTTGTGGTTTCATGCGCTTTTGTTATTAAAGCACCTTCTCATCTTTGTAAGGAAAAGGGTAACATTTTATTCTTACTGGGTCTCTGAAACGTAATTCTAGAAACAGGATGTGTAAGCTATGATTAAAGTTTACCCAGAAAACAATTTTTAAGAAACTTTATCTTAAAGCCTCATTTGTTGTTGTGCAGTTTAGAAAGTACTGCTGCTAAAATAATGGAATGCTTTGTCATTCTTACTGATTCGTGTGACAGATCTGTATGTGAGTCGCAGTAAAACCCATCACTGCTTTCGTCACATACGTGATGCCTGGCCAGTTGTATATTTTAAAATAATTCTAAAAGGTCTTGAAGAACGGAACTTAAAAGGAGAGTTTGTCCCACTGAGTACAAGACGCGTTCCTAAAGAGAGCAGCGAACGGGCTGGGGCGGGCTCCTCACCTCTCGTTGGTGTCAGATGCGGAAAGTGTTTTCTGTGAGTTCGGAGACTGCTTGGAAAAGCCGAGAAGCTCCATTGTAACAAAGCTCTCCTAATCCACAATACCCTCGTGTGCTTGAGCCTTCTGGGTGACCAGCTAATGCGGAAAATGGTGCCGTCTCTTACGTAACATATACAATGTCTTAGGATTTTTTTAAAGATACACTAAAATTAGAAAAATTACATATTCTATTGGTCTGACTTTCTACTTTTTATTTTTTGACAGAAGTGTCCTCTATCATAAAAAAGAAACCAAATCAAGCTAAACGAGGAGTGAGTATTGCATATAAATATCGGGTAGTTTGGCCCTAAAATAGCCTGCGCTCTCAAGAAAGCCACCTTTGTCATTAAAACAAAATTTTTTAATGATTATTTCTTTTTGAGAGAGACAGAGACAGTGTGAGCAGGGGAGGGGCAGAGAGAGAGGGAGACCCAGAATCCGAAGCAGGCTCCAGGCTCCAAGCTGTCAGCACAGAGCCCGATGCGGGGCTCGAACTTACAAACTGAGAGATCATGACCTCAACTGAAGTCAGATGCTTAAATGCCTCTGTCACTTTTTAAAATTTTATTTTGAGCCATATTGTATATAATAAATGTCGGGTTTTTTGTTTTTGTTTTTTTAAAGAGAGAGAGTGTGTGTGCACACAGGCTGGGGATGGGCAGAGGGAGAGGAAGAGAGAGAATCCCAGGCAGATTCTCAGTGCCCAGCGCAGAGCCCAACAAGGGGCTCAGTCCCAGGGCTGTGAGACCATGACCTGAGCCAACGTTAAGAGTCAGATCCTCAACTGACAGAGCCACCCAGGTGCCCCATAAAGCGGCTTTTATTAAGAAACTATTGTTTGTTTAACGAGGTGAATGTTACATGTAGTAAAGATTTTCTAGAATGAGTGTTCAATAATATTTCTTTTGCTAATGACAGAATTCTGAAAGTCACATCAGGGGAAGCTCCTTGGGAGTTTCTGTCGTATTTGCATTTCTATAAGGAATGCTGGCACCAGGGTCTGAATCCTGCCGCCCGTCATCACTCACTGGTCACGTGACCTTGCTCAAGTCAGTTAACCTGCGGCAGCTTGAGTTCCTCGCCTGTGATGTGGGGATACCAGTGGTGCCAACTTCACAGGGTGGCGAGAGCTAAGTGAGAGAAGGAATGTAAGGTGCAGGTTACAGCACCTGCTGGTAACAGACCTCGTGATGTTAGCCGAGGTCGAATCTCATCTTCTGTATCTTCTAGCTTGGGGCCAAAAAAGGAGGTTTGGGAGCCCAGAAACTGACGAATACATGCTTTAATGAAATTGAAAAACAAGCCCAAGCTGTAGATAAAATGAAGGAACAGGAAGACCTTCTGGCCAGGGCGGCTCCTAAGGAGGAATCAATGTAAGTTTAATTTAGTTGTAATAGTGTGTTTTTAGTGAACAAAACTATTAATCAAACAGCTCTTGAGATTTGCCTTCAAAATGCCATTTCATTTTTGTTGGTGCTGGCGAGAGGAGTTGATTGGTGAACTTGGAATGATAATGTAGGGTACCTTACAGTCAGGTGCCCTGTAATGCCCAAAACGCAGTATCCTCAACGGCCAGAGACCACCAGGGAGACCGAGGCACACATGTAAAGGCAAAGGGCTTTATTATTACGGGCTTAGGCTCGCCGGGGCCTAAACTCGGGCTCACAGACATCACCAGCGCAGTGGATCCGTGCTGAGAGCCCCGAACAAGGGCTAAGTAGGGTTTTTATGGGGTTTGGGAAGGGGGAGTTACAAGAAATTGTGACATCCAATCATTATTGTATAACAGCATTGGCAGCAACTTCAACCATACACATTGTTCAGAGTGTTCGTTACTTTTGGCGGGACCCAATCACAATATTTAGGGTATCTTTGAAATTAACCAATTACAGAGCGAGTTCAGGGTCTTGTTTGGTGACTATCGGGTTAACTTTAACATTAGGTAACAGGGTCCTATCTAAAGTTTCTATCTGTAGGCCTCACCTTTAGGAATGTGGGGAGAGGTAGCTGGCCTTTCCTGATTGGATATTGCAAAGTGGTCTCTCCTGCCTTGGGAAATGTAACCGCCTAATAGTTCCGGAGAAACGGAACCTTAGACCTTCTAGTTTGGAGGGGGACCTCTGTCATGGAATCTGTTAGGTTCAGCCTTACAGCCCTAATTCAGGGACCCCTACACCCTGATGATGAAGGGGGTGTGTTTTGGAAAGTGAGTTTGGTGGTGAGATCAGGACAGACAGACTGGGGCAGAAACTGGAAACCAGGAAGCCAGTCGAGAGAGTGGTTGTAACTAGACTTGAGAGGTTTTTGTTTGTGTTGGAAACAGAGGCGCAGTATGGCCATCTGGAAGGTGCATGTGCTGGGTATAAAAAAATCATGAGAGAAGAAAGCAGAGTGAGCACAACACCGAAAGGAAAGGCAGCTTGAGTTCTTAGTTCTCATGTGTGTTTATTTTATTTACACGGTGTTTTACTTGCGTGTGCATTTCATCATGGCTTGAGTTACTGTGGACTGCATGATGAAGAAAATAATAATGCTTATCTTATGAGGCTTAAAGCTTCGAGGGTTAACTTAGTTAACGTTCATTAAAGTGCATCAAACGGTGCCTGGTGCAGAGTAAGTGCCCAATCAGTGTGATTTCTTCTTCTTCCTGCCAACAGTTTGCTAGTGGACTCTCTAGCTGGTAAGCCCAGAGAACTGGAAGTCGTTTCTCCTTGTCATTTCACTCCTAGAACACAGGGGGCAGCACTAAACTGTAGTTAGGCCAAATATGGTGTGAAAGGCTTTGTGTAAAATTGACTTTGAGCTCTCATCACAGGCGTCTCGGTAATCTCTCTAAGCTGGGTCCTTGACCCTGGAAATGGGGGGGAGGGTCCGATCTGAGGTTTAGACTGCTTCTCTTGGTGTGTGGGAGCGGGCTCTACGCAGGCTTTCCTGGAGCGGGTGCGATCTGGTGCCTGATCAGAACAGAAGACACGGAACACGGGGCACCGGCTCCCTCTCTGCAGGTCGGGTGGAGATTAGCGTGTTAATGTTAGAGGCAACCCCAGCCTTAACTCGTGTCTTTCATTAGGACGCTTCAGTCCTGCACTTACGCAAAGACGCGGGCCCTGGGGTGTTTATGACTTTGATTTGGGACCCTGCTCTGACGGCCTCCTTGGCCACGTTCGGGGCGTCCCCGCCACCATGCCCAAGACGCCGTCCTCCCTCTCAGCCCCGTCGCGGCCCCATTCCGCCAAACCAGGGCTGTGCCGGCTCCGGGCAGACCTGTGTCTCATCCTAAAGATGCGACTAGATTGTTTTTCTGCAAGTTGATTTTTGAATCTATTTGAATTTTGTAAGTAGAGTTATTTTCAGTCGGGTAAACCGTCAAGGAGCAGCATTTTCCTCTGTTGTCTGCCTGTGAGCCCCTAGCTGTCCGTGCAGCGGCCTGGCCCTCCCCCCCTGGCCGTCCTGGGCCCCCGGGCCCCCCCACCCCAGGGGGGGTCTGCGTACGGTAGGGGGGAGATGAGGAAGAGGCCGAGCTGTCCCCGGAGCCCCTTCCCTCCCTGTGAGCGGCTGGGGCGCCCTCCCCGGAGCAGGGCCCGGGAAGCACGGAGCCCCGACTCCTGATCCCATGAGTTCCATCAGCCCCCGTTCCCGGGAGCCGCGCAGGAGAGGGCGTGGCTTCAGTGGCCGCAGCCTCCGTCCCAGCGCAGGTCCCCAGGAGGAACATTGTCCCACCCCACGTCTTTCTAGTGGATCTTTTTCTTCCCGGCAGTTTGTCTTCTTCAGAAGAATCTGTTGCTCCAGTTTTATCTGTTCATGATTTTCAGCAGATCCCTTGTCTTCCTGCAAAAACCATACTCAAACGTCTTGGTTATTTTCTGAGTGATAAACCGGGGACCTTGTCAGAACCTGTCCTGTAGGGACAATGGTAAAGAAAACAAAACTACCAGATTAAAACAAAACAAATCCTGACCGACTGAGGAAGGAAAGAGCAGCAGCGTTCTCCCCCGCCCATATTCTATTACTCTTTTTCTAGTAAGAAACTCGGTTGTCATTCCCCGTTACTACAGGAAAATGTATTTATATTATTATGGAATTTACACAGTGCCTTCCTTATGAGAAATTCCTGACATTTTACACAATTTGATGAAATGGATGGTAGCGTAGAATTCCTGATAACATGCGCATCATATCACCTTTCAGGGTCGCTGGCTTACTAATAAAAAATACGCATGTTATTGCATAGTTTTCTTTGTGATCTTCATTAAGTAGTTGCAACATTTTTAGGAATCTGAGAGTAAGGGATGATGTCATATACCTTTTTTTACCCCTTTGGTACCTCATTCGTAACAGGCACTTGATACACAGATGATTAGTGTCTGACCAGTAGCAAGAAGGAAAGTGGGCCGAGGAATGAGTGTTCTCGAAAGCCTGCTTCTATAGTGAGCCTCTGGAGAATCTTTTTGCAATTAAGTAACTCCTTCTTCATTTGTCCATTTTTAATGGTTATTTATATTTGAGAGAGAGAGAGAAAGAGACAGAATGCAAACAGGGGAGGGGCAGAGAAAGGGAGACACAGAATCCGCAGCAGGCTCCAGGCTCCGAGCTGTCAGCACAGAGCCCGACGCGGGGCTCGAACCCAAGAGCCATGAGATCATGACCTGAGCCGAAATTGGACACTTAACCGACAGCCACCCAGGTGCCCCTTAACTTATCTATTTGTAAAGTCAAATATACGTGTCAACCAATGAGACTAACCTCATCCTTTTGCTATGCAATGTGGAAGTATACATGAAATATTAGTCCAAGTAAGAAATTCTGGTTTTTACTGTCCTATTTAAATGTAATTTTGGCTTATATTACGTTATTATGTGGCAGGTAGTATAAACTATTAATATAGGATGATAGCAATATGAACTAGAACAGTAAAGTAGGGTCAGCAGAACCAAAAAGCAGACGTAAACTCACTCAGATTTTCCTGAGCATCTACTCCAGAAAGACCCTTTGGGGGAAAAAAGCCAGTTTGCCTTCACAATTGTTACTTATGGAAAGACGCACAAAGCTCAGATTATCAGTGATGTGTTTAATTTTGCTGAGTGTTTACCTTGAGAGCACAGGATTAAAGCTAAATTAAGGAGCATTTATTTGGTTTTCTGACAGCGTTTCATCACTGCGATTAGCCTATAAGGATCTTGAAATTCAAATGAAGAAGGACGAGAAGACGACCATGAGTGGCCACAGAAAGAAAGAGGCCGAGAGACTGGGCATGGGGTTTGGGAAGTCCAGGAGGTACGTGGCTTCCGGGATGTAAACGCCGCTAGCCGCAAATGGATTCTCCTTTCTAATGTCAGCTGGAGACGTATCTTCTCATGATGCCTTCCGTTCTCCGGTTGTTTTACTCTGCCCTAGGATTCAGCCTAGCATGAAAAATTCCAAATTGAGTCAGAGCAAAAAAGAAATATAGGCCTGACCCATCGTCAAGTGGACGCTGCAGACAGAACCGATATGTGTGGCTACATTTTGTGCAGTTACATAAATTTGCCCTCACAGGGGCCCAGTAGTTTTCAGTGCTCTGGACTCTGCATGCTGTGTTTATTGCTCACGTTTTTAACCCCACTAAGGTTTGTTTTCGTTGAGAGCATAAAATGTTGGTTCTGGGGTGAACACAGGTGGGTTCACGAACTGATGGAATGTCTCTCCGCTCGATTCTCTGTTTTCCCCAGTGGTGTTTCACACTCCGTGACGTCAGACATGCAGACCATTGAACAGGAGACGCCAGTCATAGCGAAGTCAAGAAAGAAATACGGTGACGACGGCGATGACTCCTATTTTACTTCCAGCTCAAGGTACCCTGCCCCAAATCAGCCTCAGTGCGTCGTTTTGAAAAGTGGTCAGAATGTGGACGTACTCGCTTTCTCGCATTAGGAGCAAATACAGATCAGTTTATTTCATTGCTTCTCCCAGCTTTGGCTGGAGTCAAGGGTGTCCTTTGGAAAATAATTGGGGAAACATCCATAAGTGGACAACGCTCCAAAGATGTTTATAATAAAATCAGTGACCAAGAGTTGAAAATGGAAGTAGGAACTTGCAGGGTGCCTGGGTGGCTTAGTTCGTTGAGTATCTGACTCTCGACTTTGGCTCGGGTCACGACCTCATGGTGCCCTGCGTCGGTCGGCACAGAGCCCGCGTGGGACAGTCTGTCTCCCCCTCCTGTTCTCCCTCCCCTGCTTGCGTCTGCTTTCTCTCTCTCTGTCTCTCTCGGTCTCTCTCAAAAATAAATAAACTTAAAAAAAAAAAGCAGTAGGAATTGTGTTTATCTAAGTGTGAAATCGGAGAACAAGGCGAGGCCGAAGGTCTGTATCCTTTTGTGTCAGAACAGATACTAAGTGCCCTTCGCGAGTGCCTCTCAATTCGTGGGAAACGCTAGCCACTCCGAGGGCGCTCAGGGCCAGCTCGGGGCCGGGCTTCAGCCCGCACGTCAGACCGGGACGAGCTGCCTGACTCTGGGGTGAAGCCGACCGTGGCAAGGACCCCGGTTCAGGTTCAGGGGCCTGAAAGGGCAGGGCGAACAAGTTTAAACTTGAACCGACTCACTTTCTGACTTTCTTCCGAGAACCTGACCAACACAGGGAGAGTCCTGCTGAGAAAGCACCATGTAAACCTGGGCTGTGAGCTGGAGGTGGGCGCCGGCTGAGAGCCCAGGGCCAGGAGTGTAGACCCCGGTTCCGACGGCCTGCACTCGAATCCTGGCTGGGCCACTTACAGACTGTGTGACCTTGGCCAGATCACTCAACCTCTCTGTGCTGCAGCTTCCTCATCTGTCAGTTAGGGATGCTGGGTCTACCTCAGCGTCTTGTGTGAGGGGTAAATGCGTTAATGCAAACGGAGCCCTTAGAATAGTGCTTGACCATGATTTATGCGAGGTTCAGCTGCTTTTATCACATAGGAATTCAGTTCAAGAGACGCGGCTCCGTCTAAATGTTTAACTACCACTGTCAGACCACTACGCGGAGGCCGCCTTCAGGTTTGGAGTTGGGGAAGATCGAGCACGCGCCTGTGAGTCACGGGCGGTGCGTTGGAGGAGGCCCCCCGGCTCACGGCTGGAAGGCCGTCACTGCTGTCTGGCGTTTCTCACGCAGGCTCGACGCGCTGTCATGCCCGTATCGGAGGTAGAGTTCGTGTACCCAGGAGACACCGATGCACGTTACCTGTTACCCGGAAGCCGACTGAGACATATATTCTCTCAGAGTTCACAGCTCAGCACTAACTTAAAGAATTCTTCTCACACAGCTTCCCAGCCTTCCAGGTTCTGATATTTTACCCAAAAAAGTTAGTAGGGTAGTGGTGTTCGCTGTCAGGGTTGCCAGAGACAGGGACGGTTTCACACCTGCCTGGGTCAGGGACCTGGGTAGCATGCCAGGGGCGGTTTACACAGGGGCACCTCCCACATCGTGTCTCTTAGAAGTTTTTAGAGGTGCCCGGGGGGCTCACTTGGTTGAGTGTCTGACTTTGGCCCAGGTCGGGATCTCACAGTTTGTGAGTTCAAGCCCCGCATCGGGCTCTGTGCTGTCGGCGCAGAGCCGGCTTGGGATTCTCCCTCTCTCCTCTCTCTGACCCTCCTCTGCTCGTGCTCTCTCTCTCTCAAAATAAATAAACTTTTAACAAAATTGAATGTATTTTCTACAGGATAAAATTAAACTTCTAACTTGATTTAAAAGCTGCATACATGTCAGATCATTTCAGGTTTGCTCTTTATTTTCTTTATTAACCTTTTTTAATGATTATTTTTGAGAGGGAAGAGAGAGAGAGAGAGCATGCGCCAGGGAGGGAAGGCAGAGAGGAGACACAGACTCCAAAGCAGGCTCCAGGCTCTGAGCTGTCCGCACAGAGCCCGACGCAGGGCTTGAACTCACAGCCACGAGATCATGACCTGAGCTGAAGTCGGACACTTAACCGACTGAGCCACCCAGGCGCCTCTCAGATTTGCTCTTTAAATGCAGAGTGGACCTTGGTCAGAGGACGCTGTGGGTGGTAGGTCCTACGCTGGCCCATCTGGCTTCTCCACAGCTTTTCGATGGGTTCACTGCTCCTTAGTGACCCCCGCACAGGAAAGCATAGAAGAGTAAAGAAAGACATTTCAATTTAAAAGAAATGGCAACAGGTGAAGTTGCCCACGGAATGGGCCCTGAGAAACTTCTGGAGAACATCACCAGCCCCAGGTCACTGACAGGCCCCGCTGCGGGCTTTATCTGCCTTGTCAGGAGCCTCCGGAATCCTGGAGGCTTCTCCTTCTCCAGAAGTTTAGTCAAAAGAATTAGTCCCAAAGGAGTTCATCGCTGTAAAGCAGTTATTGATGGTTGGAAACCCGGGAGCAGGTGTTTTTATATAGACGACACTTAGTGGGGCTCCCGCCAGAGACCTGGGAGTCATTGTCACCTGCATTTGTCTCCCAGGAGCACGAGTGCCCTTTCTTTTTTTTTTTTTTTTAATGTTTATTTTTATTTTTGAGAGAGAGCACAAGTAGGGCAGGGGCAGAGAGAGAGGGAGACACAGGATCCGAAGCAGGTTCCAGGCTCTGAGCTGTCAGCACATGGGACTTGAACTCACAGCCACGAGATCATGACCTGAACTGAGGTCAGACGCTGACTGAGCGCCCCAGGCGCCCCGTGAGCGCCCTTCCCAGCCTCCTTGGTTGTGACCACTGCTGGTAGAGAGCAAGGGCGGTCAGTACTCCGGCGACTGACGGGTCGTAAGCACAGCCTCCGGGAAAGCCAGCATTTTAGCTCCGTGAGGAGCCCGCACTGCTTCCAAATTATTCATTAGCCCATTAGAACTTGAACATTATGAATTATGAAAGAGTGCTATTTCTATGAAAAATAAGATCCACCATGTCTTTGGGATTTTTCAAATTGAGTTCCATTATATTCAGGACATAAACAGTGTAATTATATACGGGGTCCAAAATAATGAAGCTAGAGCGATTCGCTCAGCCTTATGCAGTCAGCCTGGCCTTCGCTGGAAGACACTTGTCTACAGCTGTGAGTTGGGTCCTTGCTGTTAGGGGATCAAGGGATTGAAGGAATGTCCTCAGGGTTGGATGAAGACAGAGGGCAGAGCAAAAGTACAAGTGAAAAGCACTGAAGACCAGGATCTGGAAATCACAACGTGGGAAAGTCAGTAAAGGGGCACCTGGGGGCTCTGTCAGTTAGGCGGCTGACTTCAACTCAGGTCATGATCTCACGGTTTGTGGGTTCGAGCCCCGCGTCGGGCTCTGTGCTGATCGCTTGGAGCCTGGAGCCTGTCTTTGGATTCTGTGTCTCCTTCTCTCTCTGCCCTTCCCCTGTTCTCTCTCGGTCTCTCAAAATATAAGCATTAAAAAAAAAAAAGTAGGGGCGCCTGGGTGGCTCAGTCGGTTAAGCAGCCGGCTTCGGCTCAGGTCATGATCTCACGGTTCGTGGGTTCGAGCCCCGCATCGGGCTCTGTGCTGACAGCTGGCTCAGAGCCTGGAGCTTGCTTCGGATTCTGTGTCTCCCTCTTTCTCTGACCCTCCCCTGCTCATGCTGTC
This sequence comes from Mungos mungo, assembly GCA_004023785.1. NCBI lineage: Eukaryota > Metazoa > Chordata > Mammalia > Carnivora > Herpestidae > Mungos > Mungos mungo. The sequence continues at coordinate 10,344 of PISW01009695.1, read as the reverse complement.
TCTCTCTGTCTCTCAAAAATAAATAAAAGACATAAAAAAAAATTTTTTTTTAAAAATTAAAAAAAAATAAAAATAAAAAAAAAAAGTAAAGATTGGAAATCGGGACTGCCAGTGTGTTTCTAAAGTCAGGCAGGTGCCCTGCAGCCATTAGTGGTCAGTCGGCCCATCCTTCCAACTGGAGGGGCAGCGGCACGCCTCCCGCGTCGGTCAGAGCAGAGCCCACCCACGCCCACCCCCCAGCACTTAGCACTGCCCCCTGCTCCCTGCAGAACGGCTGTCTCTCTCCTGACTTCTGAATAATCCAGTCAGTGAAAAACCCGGCACGTTTGTATTTCAAGATAAGCACTTGGACTTACGGGAATGGAGAACATCTCCTTGGAGTGACACTAAGTCTGGAAAACCCTAAGTCCCAGCAGCTCAGAGTTGTGAGCCTGCAAGTTCTGACCACCCCTGTCCTGTCCTTCGTGCCGTC
>PISW01009694.1:0-57687 GCA_004023785.1 Mungos mungo | reverse complement strand
GCTTCCATGTTTTTTTCAAGCCCAGCAATTAATTTTATGACAATCGTTCTAAATTCTTGTTGAGTTATCTTGCTTATGTCTGTTTTGAGCAGTTCTGTAGCTGTGATTTCTTCCTGGAGTTTCTTTGGAGAAGAGTTCTTTCGTTTCGTCATTTTGGCTAGCTTTCTGTCTCTTGTCAGTTTTAAAAGCTCGTTCTGCAGTGTGCTATTATTAGTATTCCTCTATAGAAGTAGGCTCTTGGAGTGTCTAGGGTCTGTCGTTTCAGGAGATTTTTTTTTAAATGCTGTCTCTCGATTTCTCTTGTCGTGCCTCTGATTAATTTATTCCCTACTCAGCGATATTTGGGGTTTTCCAATATGTGTGCTTTGGGTTGTTTCTTGAGGTAGCCCTGAAAAGGAAAACAGACAGACAAACACACAGAGAAGACAAGCACACAAATGTACTGATTAAGAAGCAAACCTAAGGGGGAAAGAAAAAAAAGGGAACAGGAAAGAATAGAGAGGAGAAAAAAGAAAAAAAGAAAAAAAAAGGGAAGAGGAAAAAACAAAGGGGAAAGAAAATAAAAGCAGTCGGGGATGGGGGGACAGCGACAGTCAGAAACAAAGGACAGTCTGAGAGCTTAAAACCTGCAGTGGGGGTTGGGGGAGATAAGGATGGATTAAAGGAAACCTATCTGGATGGTAAAAGTTGATCTAAGCACAGCAGTGCCTAATTGTTGGTCTTTCCCAGATTCCAGCAGGAAAGGGAGAAAGGAAGGAAGTAGGAAGATAGTAAAGAGAAGACGGGGGACAATTAAAAATTAAAAATATTGAGAAAAAAAACCACTTAACGGTATTAATCACAAGGGCAGCATCCCTCCAGCCCTGATGGGCGTGGCTTGGTGCAGGTGGGTCGGGTCCCAAGGGCTGCTCTCTGAGGCCCCGCCTTGGTGGATGCGAGGAGAAGAATGACGACGGGCGCCCCAAGTCCCCCTCAGACCATGCGTTCCAGCCACTCTCTGGAGTCCAACCTTCTTGTGCCTCGGGCGGATCTAATTGTTTCTGTTTTCCAAGTTCCGCCCGGTTCTAAGTCCTCGCCCGCACCCTCAATATTGCCACCACAGTTACAATCGTCTGCAGGTGGGCAGCTTTCTGGTCAGGGCGGATAGGGAGTTTGTGAAGTCAGAGTTCTCCCGCGGCTCCACCTGAAGTCGGTGAGCTGCCTGGTCCGACTGAACGCCCCCGCTGAAGGGACGGGTCTCTCTCTCAGCGTTCAGTGGCCCTCAGTCCTGGGGGCTAAATCCTCTGCAGGGATTGCGCTGTGAGTGATTCAGTCATTCAGTCTCTACTTCTCTTCCCCTGGTCTCTCTCCTGCCTTGCCTGGCGGTACCGAGCGTGGCTGTGAAGGTCCGTGCACCTCTGGATACCCGGCGCCCCGCGTGAGCGACTGTCGGGGAATCTGTGCGCCTCCGGGCTCTCTCTCGGCTGCCCCGCACTTTGCGGATCCCCGCTGACCTGTCCGCCTCCGGTCTCCCGCCGCCCCGCCCGGCTAGGAGCGGTGCGCCTGGGGACTCGCGGGTTTCAGCGGGCCCAGCGCCCAGCCTCTGGGCGCTCGGCGCTTTGTCTCCGGAGCCGGCGCTCCCTCCCCTAGTCTCCGGTTCCCGTTCGCACTCACTCACTCAGGCAACCGTGAGACTGCTGTCGATAAGGGGTCTGTTCGCACACCTCCGTTCTTGGAGATCAGAGAGCTGTGGCTTTTTAATTCTTCTCAGTTTGATAATTGTGGGTGGACGGAGGTAATGGGGCTCCTTACTTCTCCGCCATCTTGCCGCTCCTCCTCGAAAATAAAGATTTAAAGTCAATAATCTAAACTACCACAGCAGGGGTCTAGAGAAAGGAAAGCAATTTTAACCTAAAGCAAATAAAAAATATGATTTTAAAAATAAGAAGAAATCAATGAATTAAAAACAAGAAATCAATAAAGAAAGAAAACCAAAAACACTGCTATTTGAAAAGAGTAGTATAATTGATAAACCTGTAAACAGGCTAGAGAGAAGACACAAATTAATAAATCATTATCTTATTACCAATACTACATAAAGATAGGGGTTTAGACACATGATCAAAAATCTCAGCCAACTAGGAATAAAGGTAAACTTCTTTAATTTGAGAAAGAATATACCCCTCCCCAAATCTATGGCTAACATCATACTTAATTGTAGAAAACTAGATGTTTTTTCTCTACAATTGAGAAGAAGGCAAGGAGGTCCCATTTCACTACTTTTTTTTAAATAGTTTATTTTCAAATTGGTTTCCATAATACACCCAGTGCTTCTCCCCCACAAGTGCCCCTCACCATGACCATCACCCCCTTCTCTCCCTTCCCCTTCAGTCCATGGTTTGTTTTCAGTATTCAATAGTCTTTCATGATTTGTGTCCCTCACTCTTCCCAGCTCTCTTTCCCCCTTCCTCTCCCTATGGTCCTCTGTTAGGTTTCTCCTGTTAGACCTATGAGTACAAACATATGGTATTTGTCCTTCTCTGCCTGACTTATTTTGCTTAGCATGACACCCTTGAGGTCCATCCATTGTCCTACAAATGGCCATATTTCATTATTTCTCATTGTCATGAGAAATGTGTATACACACACACACACACACACACCCCACATCTTCTTGATCCATTCATCAGGTGATGGACATTTGGGCTTTTTCTATGATTTGGCTATTGTGGAAAGTGCCACTATGAACATTGGTGTGCATGTGCTCCTATGCATCAGCACTTCTGTATCCTTTGGGTAAATCACTACTTTTATTCAATATAATATTGGAAGTCACAGCTAGTGAAATATGACCCAAAAAGAAGAAAAATGTGTATGGAATCAGGATGAAGAAACTATTCACAGGTAATATGATTATCTGTGTACAAGATACCAAGGAATTGATTAAAGAAAAATCTTGAAGGGGGAGGGATGGTGGTAATGGAAGAAAGCACTTGTGGGGAAGAGCACTGGGTGTTATATGGAAACCATTTTGACAATAAACTATTAAAAAATAAATAAAATGAAAAGTAAGGTGCAAAAAAAGAAAAAGAAATAATAGATTATAGCAACATCACAGAATTCAAAATTAATATACAAAAGCCAATCACTTTCCTTTTTTAGCAATGAACACTTGAAATCTCAAATTTTAAAAATGCAATGCCATTTCCAATAGCTCACTCAAAGAAAGAAATACTTAGGTATATCTATACCAAAATATGTACAGGATCTATATGTGGAAAACTTTAATTGTGATAAAAGAAATCAAAGATCTAAATAAATGTAGTGACATTCTGTGCACATGGACTATAAAACTCAATATATTTAAAATGTCAATTCTTCTCAGTCTGATTTATAGATTCAATGCAATCCCAATAAATATTCTGGCAAGATATTTTGTATTTTATAGATACCAACAAACTCATTCTAAAGTTTATATAGAAAGACAAAAGACTGGACTAGGCAACACAATATTGAAGAGGGGTCATGCTAACCAACTCTAAGACTTACTATAAAACTACTGTAATTAAGAAAGCATAGTACTGGCAAAAGAAGAGACCCACAGATGAGTGGAACAGAATAGAGAGCCCCAAAATAAAACCATACAAAGTCACTGGTCTTTGGCTAAGGAGCAAAGGTGGTTTAGTAGATAAACAACAGTGTTTTCCACACCTGAGTTGGGAAAATTAGATGTCCATATGTTAAAAAAAAAATGGGTGTAGATGCAGACATTACACTTTACACAAAAATTAGCTCTGAGGGGATGATAGACCTCAACGTGAAATGCAAAACTGTAAAATTCTAAGCTAAAACATAGGAGAAAATCTACATGACCTTTGGCTTAACAATGACTATTTGGGTTTTTTTATTTTTTATTTTTATATTTTAATGTTTTAATTTATTTTTGAGAGACAGAAAGAAACAAAGCACAAACAGGAGAGGGGCAAACAGAAAGGAAGACACAGAATCTGAAGCGGGCTCCAAGCTCTAAGTTGTCAGCACCCAAAAGGACACAGGGCTCAAATTCATGAACCGTGAGATCATGACTTGAGCTAAAGTTTGAAGCTTAATCGACTGAGCCACACAGGTGCCCTGACAATCATTTTTTGAAAAAGCATGCCAAAAGCATAATAAACAAAATAGAAACTAATAAATTAGAATTTATTAAACATATCTGCTCTATGAAAGATGCTGTTAAGAGAATGTAAAGAAAAGCCACATGTAGTGAGCAAGGGCCAGGCCCCGGCACGCCGGCTAATGGACACGCCTCAGTCGCTGGTCCTTCACCTGAGGGAGGGAGAGAGGAAAGGGATAGGGGACGCGTAGAGTAAAGACGATGACACTCACGGTTTTTCTGGTCAGTCGAAGAGAGCGTTTATTAGAAAAAGCTGTCATATATAGGCTATCAGGGCGGGGATATCCAAATAGCTGGCCTACGTCAGTACCAGGTGAATAGAGTCGAAATGCATAATCAATGAAGTACCCTGACATTTGCCTCAGTGATATGGGGGGCGGGGGAGCAGCACTAAATACGGTTTTGATCTTTTGTGTGCCTCTGCCCTTCTGCGTCTGTCTCCGCGGGACAGGCGCCAGCTGGCAAACACCGGCCTCCAGAAGAAATCTTGTTTACTGGTTTGCTCTAAATCCTAGCCTGAGGCAAACAGAAGGCTTGGCCCCCGACAGCCACAGACTGAGAGGAAGTATCTACTCACATATATCTAATGAGGAGTTTGTATCAAAATGTTCAAGGAACTCTTAAAATTTAATGATAAGAAGGAAAAATACACAATAAGCAAATGAGCTGCATAGCTCACTGAAAAAAATAAACAGATAGCTACAAACATGCTAAAAATGTTCAATATCATTTGTAATTAGTGAACTGAAAATTCAAATAATAGTGAGATGCCATAACATAGCTGTAAAAAAGTAAATAAATAAAGTAAAAAAAAATCATAGTATGTATTGCTGGTGAGGTTGCAGAACAATAGGGACTCTCTATCTCCCACTGTGGCTGTGCCACTTTGCATTCCCAGTAGCAGTAAATGTGGGTTCCTGGAGTGGGGTTCACTCCACATTCTTGTAATCGGTATTATAACTGGTATTGTCAAATTTTTTAAAATTTTAGGCATTTTAATAAGTGTGTAGTGAAATCCTTCTGTTGTTTTATTTTGCAATTGTCTGATGAGTACAGTATGGGGAAAAGGAAAAATAATAACTTTAGAAGGAAAAAATGGACAAGCATGACATCATCAGGTTGTCACATCAAATATCAACAGGGATGACATGATTAAAATGGTCGTATTCCCCCCAAACCCATAACATTAGTCTAATAAAGAGACATCCACAAAATTTCAGCTGAGAGGCATCCTTAAAAAGTACTAACCAGTGCTCCTAAAACTTTAAAGATCATCAAAACAAGGCACCAGTGTGGCTCCTTTGGTTAAGCATCCATCTCTTGATGTCAGCTCAAGTCAAGACCTCATGTGTTCATGCAATTGAGTCCTGCACTGGGCTCTGTGCTGACAGAATGGAGCCCACCTGGGATTCTTTCTCCCTCTCTTTCTTTCTGTCCCTCCTTGCTCATGCTTTCTCTCTCTCTCCCTTTCACTCAAAGCAAAACAAAATGTTTTTTAAAAATTTAAAACGAGACATGTCTGAGAAAGTGTCACAGACATGAGCAGTCTGTGGGGGGCCTGGCAAGTAAATGTCTTGAGTGAGATTCCAGACCAGAAAAAGATAGTAGGTACAAACTAAGAGAATGTGAGTAAATCATTAACTTTAGTTAAAAGTAGTGTTCAATATTTTTAATTAATTGTAACTACATTTAACTATCATTGTAACTTTTTTTCATTAAATGTACTATACTAATGCAAGGTGTTAATAATGAAGGAAATGGCATGAGAGGGAACTCTCAATACTACTGTCTCAATTTTTTCTGAAAGTCTAGAAAGTTTATAAATGTTAGTTTCATTAAAACTTGATCAAATGAGGGGCGCCTGGGTGGCTCAGTCGGTTGAGCTTCGGACTTTGTCTCAGGTCATGGTATCACGGTTTGTGGGTTCAAGCCCTACGTTGGGCTCTGTGCTGATAGCTCAGAGCCTGGAGTCTGCTTCAGATTCTGTGTCTCCCTCTCTCTATGCCCCTCCCTTGCTCGCACTGTGTGTGTGTCTCTCTCTTAAAAATAAACATTAAAATAATTTAAAAACAAACAAACAAAAAACTTGATCATATGAGCTAAAAACCCATTGCATTCTGACAATGATCTACATTGCCTCACAGTGAGCCGAAAACAACACAAGGTGGCCAGGCCAGCACCATATGAACTCCCCTGCTACATGGGATTCTCCTTCAGAGGAATACCATGGAGGAGGGACTAGTGCAATCCAATTATTTAAATATTTAAGTATTATAAGTTTTTAATAAAATAGATTAAAGCTGAAGTTTTAATAATTTCTCCATGACTATATGGACCATCTTGGGAAACATGCAGATGCTTCCCAGTCAGAAGACTCCTGGACTAGCAGTGTATGTGTAAATGTGTGTGTGTTGAGGGCAGTTGGGGGAAACTGAGGTAGAGTCTCTCTGGGAAGGCATCTTGGTAGGGTCATCATCTTCAGCTGCATCAGCTTCCCAGCTGCAGGGAGTAAGCTTATCTGAATTAAACCAAGGGATATTCCATTGTTTTATGCAAATGCACAATGTGTAAACTCACATGTATATGCCAGAATGCCAATTTGGTGATTCCGAATGGAGTTTATTTTTTTCTAGGGCTCATGGTGTTTGAGATGAGTCTCAAATGCTCTCCTTTTTCAGATACCTTGCTGTGTGGTGAGCAAAACAAAGGAACTGGCTTGATTTTGGGGGAAAATCCATTGTATACCCTCTCATCATAAAAAAGAACACATCTAGGGGAACCAGCTCAGTTCCCTCATGGAGGGGACTATAAGAACTATGACAACTTGATTCTACTGTTGTTTGTCCCCTAAGTTCTTTGTTTTTCTCTAGCTAGTTCAGTTTAGTCTTTCTCTAAATTATATATCGCATTTTTGGTGGTGTACTATGCCCAAACACTATTTTAAGAATTTTGCATGAGGAGCACTTGGGTGGCTCAGTCAGTTAAGCGTCTGACTTTGGCTCAGGTCATGATCTTGTGGTTTGTTAGTTTGAGCCCCACATTGGGCTCTGTGCTGACAGCTTGGAGCCTGGAGCCCACTTCGGATTCTGTGTCTCCCTCTCTCTCTGACCCTCCCCTGATCACATTGTCTCTCTCTGTCTCTCAAAAATTAATAAAATGTTAAAAAAAAAAGAATTTTGCATGGAGAGAACACAAGAAGCCTAGATGACAGAACAGCATGGAAGTCTTTTTCTGTCTTGTGTACATGAAATACAGCCAGATCAACACTAACCTATCCTACACACCTAGAAAACTGATTTAAGAATTGACACAACAGTGTGCACCACCTGAACAACACAACTCAGCAGGTACTCAGTGCATAGAGGTGAACTGGGGGACAGAGGAGATATGGAGGGCAGGGAGCTGTTTTTGCTCATGGAGAGAAAACAGAGACAGGGAGAGTGTATGGGAAAAGTACACCCCCCCCACCCCCAATAAAAGCTGCTGGAGAGAAAGTGGAAGAAAGGTAGAAGCAGCTGCAGGGACTGAACTAAAGAGGGATAAAGGATAAAGGAAAGGGTTTAAATTCCACTAGGACTATATAAACAGGGGGAGTTCAGAGTCTGAATCTCCACAGCTGAAATACCTAGTGGTGATCTGGTGGGAAGGGCGAATTCTCAAAAGAAGAATAGGTCTGGGAGATCCTTGGTCCACTCTAGATTTTCAATAATCCCAGAAAAGCTGCTGCTACACAATTGCATGAACATATTCTGGGGCGGGCTGGCACCCAGTCCCAAGTCTCTGGACATTGGCAGCAACAAGGTCTTGCTAATTCTTGGGTGCAGCCAGCACCTGGCAATTGCTCATGAAACTCTTTCCCAGAGGATCTGAGAGGGTCAAATCCTCAGTCCCTCAGAAGTGAGGGGTCAGGAAATACAACTACATCTCAGATGAAACTCAGGAATGAGATGCCACCTAGCAACTTGATAGCATGGTTACAGACAGTGCAAAAGCAGGGAGTGGACTGAGACTGAACACAGAGGATGGTTGCGCAATTCCTGGTCAGGGAGAGCACAGAGTTCTGAAACTGTCTGGATATCTGGGTGACGCCATTTTCAACTCACCCACGCATGGGCATACAAACCTATAGGCACTACAATAATCCACACCAGTAAACTATGCAGTGCCATTTAGTAGAGAATGGAGCAGTTACACCAAGCCCCGCCCAATTGGGCCAACCTCACTCTTTAGGAACACCACAAATCTCTCCACCTGCTTAGCTTGGGAACTTAAAGGGCTTCATTGTTTAACTTCTAGAGTAAAATGATGTAATATCAATCATATCTCAGTCTGTTCGCTTGCCCACCTACTCAATTTTCTTAATTATTTTTTATTCTTTCTTTTTTATTTCTTCTTATTTACTTGAACACAGAAATTTAATTTGAAAAATTAATTTTTATTTTCAATTTTAATTAAAAATATTTCCTTTATTTTTTAGAATAAATTTTTACGTTTTTGTTAAATTTTTAAATTCTGTTTTACTTCTATCATATCAAGTTATTCTATTTCATCATATTCATTTCCTCAAATTTTCAAACTTTTGTTTTTTTTGTTTCCTTTTTCCTTTTCTTTTCTTTTTCCCTTTTTCCTCTAATCAATCAAGCTCCTTTCAATAACCAGACCAAAACACACCTAGGATATAGCATCATTTAGTTGATTATGTGTGTGTGCGTGTGTGTGTGTGTGTGTGTGTGCTGCTTTTAATTTTTTAATTTTAATTTTTTTCCTTTTTTCTCTAATCAGTCAATACCCTTTAAATAGCCAGGCCAAAGCACACCTAGAATCTAGCATCATTTATTTGACTTTTCTTTGTGTGTTTGTTTTCAATTTTTTAATTTAAAATTTTTACCTTGTTAATTCCTTTTCTTCCTTCAAAATGATGAAATGAAGGAATTTACCACAAAAGAAAGAGCAAGATGAAACGTCAGCCAGGGACTTAACAAACATAGATATAAGCAAGATTTCCAAACCTGAATATAGAATCACAATTATAAGAATTCTAGCTGGGACTGACAATAGATTAGAATCCCTCTCTATGGAGATAAAAGAAGTAGGTAGTCAGGATAAAATAAAAAATGCTATAACTGAGCTGCAGTCTTGAATAGATGTCACGGCAGCAAGGATGGATGAGACAGAACAATGAATCAGTGATATAGAGGATAAATTTATGGAGAAAATGAAGAAGAAAAAAGAGATAAAGTAAAACAAAAGATCAATATTTAGGAACAAGAGGAATCAGTGACTAATTCAAGAGGAACAACATCAGAATCATAGAGGTCCCAGAAGATGAGGAGAGAGAAATAGGGGCAAAAGGGTTATGTGAGCAAATCATAGCAGAAAACTTTCCTAACCTAGGGAGAGACACAGACATCTAACCCCAGGAAGCACAGAGGACTCCCACAAGATTAAACAAAAATCAGCCATCAAAAAGGCACCAAATTTACAAGATACTCAGACAAGGAAAGAATTATGAAAGTAGCAAATGAAAAAAAATCCTTAACCTACAATGGAAAACAGATCAGGTTTGCAGCAGACCTATCCACATTAACTTGGAAGACTGGAAAGGAGTGACAGGACATATTCAATGTGCTGGATTGGAAAAATATGCAGCCAAGAATTCTTTATCCAGTAAGGCTGTCATTCAAAATAAAAGGAGAGATTAGAATTTCCCAAATAAAAATTAAAGAAGTTTGTGACCACTAAACCAGCCCTGCAAGATATTTTAAAAGGGACTCTCTAAGGGGAGAAAAGATGAAACAAACAAACCAAAAAAGACCAAAAGCAACAAAGACTAGGAAGGAGCAGAGGACACCACCAGAAACTCCAACTCTACCAGAAACATAATGGCAATAAACTCATATCTTTCAGTACTCACTCTAAATGTCAATGGACTAAATGCCCTAATCAAAAGACATAGGGTAACAGAATGGATAAGGAAACAAGACTCATCTATATACTATATACGAGAGACCCACTTTAGACCTAAAGACACCTTCAGATTGAAAGTAAAAGAATAGAGAGCCATTTATCATGCTAATGGGAACCAAAAGAAAGCTGGAGTAGCCATACTTATATCAGAAAATCTAGACATTAAAATAAAAACTGTAACAAGAGAGAAGGGCATTGTATCATAATTAAGGGGTCTATCCACCAAGAAGACATAACAATTTTAAGCAATTATGCTCCAAATATGGAACACACAAATGTATAATTTTGTGAATGAAACTAAAGAAGACACACACCATACACAAAAAAAACTCAAAATGGATGAGAAATGTAAATGTAAGACAAGAAGCCATAGCCATCAAAATCCTTGAGGAGAAACAAGGCAAGAACTTCTCTGACCTTGGCCACAGCAACTTCTTAATCAACACATTTCCAGAGGCAAGGGAAACAAAAGCAAAAAATGAACTAATGGGACCTCATCAAAATAAAAACTTCTGGACAGCGAAGGAAACAATCAGCAAAACTAAAGGGCAACCAATGGAAGAAGATATTTGCAAACAACATTTCAGGGAAAGAGTTGGTATCTAAAAATTCAATAGCCAAAAAACAAATAATCCAGTGAAGAAATGGGCAAAAGACATGAACAGACACTTCTCTGAGGAAGACATCCAGATGGCCAACAGGCACATGAAATGATTCTCAACATCACTCATCATTAGGGAAATACAAATCAAAACCACAATGAGATACTACCTCTCACCTGTCAGAGTAGCTAAAATCAACAAGTCAGGCAGTAATAGATGCTGTCGAGGATGCAGAGAAAGAGGATCTCTTTTGCACTCCGAGTGGGAATGCAAACTTGTGCAGCCACTCTGGAAAACAGTTGGAGATTCCTCAAAAAATTATATCTACCCTATGAGCCAACAATTGCACTACTAGATATGTATTTATCCATTGGATACAAGTGTGCTATTTCAAAGGGACACATGCACCCTAATGTTTATAGTAGCACTATCAACAATAGCCAAAGTATGGAAAGAGCCCATATGTCCATCAATGGATGAGTGGATAAAGAAGATGTGGTATATATACAATGAAGTATTATTCAGCAATCAAAAAGAATGAAATCCTACGATTTGCAACTACATGGATGGAATACTAGAGGGTGTCACCCTAAGCAAAATTATTCAGTCATAGAAAGACAAATACCATATACCTTTACTTATGTGACGACTTTAAGATACAAAACAGTTGAACATAAGGAAAGGGAAGCAAAAATAATATAAAAACAGGGGGGAGAACAAAAAACACAAAAGACTCTTAAATATGGAGAACAAACAAAGAGGTTTGTTCCATAACCCCTCCACAAGGAAGGGGGATGGGTTAAGTGGGCAAGGCATTAAGGAATCTACTCTTGATATCATTGTTGCACTATATGCTAACTTGCACGTAAATTTCAAAATAATTAATAAAAAAAGAATTTTACATGTATTGGAGCATGTGGGTGGCTTAGTCTGTTTAGCACGCAACTCTTGATTTCAGCTCTTGTCATGATCTCATAGTCTTGAGTTTGAGCCCTTCATTGGGCTCTGCACTGACAGTACAGACCCTGCTTGGATTCTCTCTCTCTCTCCCCCTCCCTCCATCTCTCTCTCTCTCTCTCTCTCTCTGTCCTTCCCTATTTGTGCTCTTTCTTTCCCTCTCTCAAAAATAAATAAATAAAAATTAAAAAATAATTGTGCATATATTTACTCACTTAACGCTATGACACCCCTGCATAGCAGATATGCTATTCATTTTACAGACATGGGAACACAGGCACAAAAGGAATAAACACCAGTCTGAAAAATTCCAGGGTTGGGAAAGGACCACAGGCTGCCTGGTTCAGTCTTTTTCTGTCTGACTCTGAATCCCACCCCAAGTCTCCTGTGGTAGTTTATCATGAATTGACCTTTCCAGAATGCACCATGGAAGACAGCCCACCACTTACGTCAGGGTGTTGGCTGTATTTTTTAAATTATCAGATTTATATGACAGCAGAATGTTTTTATTCAGCATATTTTGCTATTTCCAGGTCTTTACCTCTAATCCAGAGCTTTTTCCTTTTTCATGACTTTTTTTTTTCTGAGCCTTCAATGATTTCCTGGTCCTTTTTCAGCTCTCAGAACTTCAACCACACTATCCATTAGCAATGATTTCTCAGTGACCTCAAATGGTTGCACACGACTTTTCTGCCCTAGATTTAAGCTCGTGACAGCCTTCATATTTCTTTATCTCCTGCATTGCCAAGTGCAGTGCAGAACAAGCAAGTAGCATACCATATATGCATACCTATTTCTACCAGTTTTTGACAAGAGTCATGCATGGAACTAATACCTGTACAAAGTCCAGGGAGCAGCTGACTTCATTTGTTGCAATCTTCCTAGATACTTTGTGTCTGCAAGCTTTTGGGAATCATTGAGGTTTATCGAATTATTTGATTTAATTTCAAACTACCCCAAATCCTGCAGGAACAATTTTTCTTCCTGAAAACCTTTTTCGTGCAGTTATACTTACCCAAATATGTTGACCCCATCCTATAACCTTCAGCACTTTCATTATACCAATACTTAGGTACACAAAAGAGCTCCATCTCTATGCTCTGTTTTTCAAATAAGAGAAAGTCAATTTGTGCCAAATGTCTTTTCATAACCAACAGAGCCTGCAGAGCTGTGGGAGGCAGATAAGTCTTGCTCTCTGCACTGAGGCCCACTAATTAAGATCATAGAATAACATTTTATTCATTTACATCAAAAAGCCTGCCTTACCTCTTAATATCTCCCTTTTGCACATATATAAACACCACAGGAATGGATTGTCCCATCTGAGACATAGGCAGGGGCTAAGCATTTGCAGAAATTACGCTCGTGTTGATGCTTCATTATGGTTATCTTTGACTTCTGTATGTGCATTCTTCCCCTTGGACAAAACATTTAGAAGATTAATTGGATATTGGATATTAGAAGAGAGAGAGTAGAGGAGACAGTGTGTATCTCGCTCCAGTGCCTTTGCTCTCTGAGTTCCAGATAGCAGCTGTGGGTGGCAGAAAGACACAGGACTTGGATCTAGAGATGTATGCTTAAGGCTGGCATTCAGCCACATACAGCTGGGTAACTCTGAGCCCTGTGGGGCCATATTTTCCATGTATGTGGTTATTTTGAGAATTAAACAAAATGATATTTAAGAATTGTGTTATTTTCAAATCCAGGTGTTGTTATTTGTTATTTTTTGAGATATAGTTCTTCATGAGCAGGAGTGTTTCTGTATTATAGCTGGTAGAGTCCCTCAAACTGTTCATGTTCTTTATCTCGGAGAGAGACAGCATGTCCCCAGAGATAGGATTGAACTCTAGGGACCTACCTGAAAAACACCATACTATTTACCCAGTAGTTTTCTCTGTCCTGCTGGGTCATAGGGACCTCAGTCAAGACTCTCAGCTTCCAAAGTTCAGATTTGCAATTGCAACACCAAGCTCCCAATTTGCGGGTTTAGCATAATAGTAATTGCCCAAATCAGGGCACTTTCAGAGTGAAAGAGATGCAATTACTAACAAGGGTGGGGCAATTGGTGTAACCTGGGACATTTGTCACCCTGAAAAGACTTAACTACTGTCAGAATCAGAGTAAAGGAAGGAAGATGTCTTTGGTTTGTTGTCTCTGGCCCAAAAATCATTGTGCGTGACTGGGACAAGTACTCTATATTCACCTTCTTAGTCCCTTCCTCTTGCCCTGGATAGGATTTACCTTCTAACAAGAGCCCCTTATGGAAACCCCATATGGGAATGATACAGTGAGAGTAAACTTTAGAGGAAAGGTACTGTGGCAGGATGGGAAATAATCCAAGGCATTGACATCATATCATAGAGAGTTGCCAGCTTCTCACCCTCCATTTCCTCACACTTGCATCCTATCATATACTCAAGGGCACATAAAGTGTTTGAGTGCTGATGGTGAAGTGATAACAATAGTTTTAGCTTGTTTGCTTGTTTGTTTAGTGTACAGCACATTCTTTGGCTTCAATCTTGGCTTCTGGAGCTGTGTGGAGTACAGCATATGAGCAGACACTTGGGCCCCTACCCAACAAGCACACACTGGTTATTTCTAAAAAGATCAACCCCCTGAGTTACCTTTGTACTTACAATGGCTCTATTCTCCTGTCGTCTCTAATCAGGTTGTTCTACTTTCTCCTACTTTGATAAATAAAACCACTGGGGAGCAGGGATAGGCCAAAGGGCTGAGATTTATAAGATACTCTTTTCCATTAACTTACTATGCCAATAGAGTAATATGCAGAAGATGTAGGTCTAAAAGTTGTTGGGGCGCCTGGGTGGCTCAGTCGGTGAAGCCTCTGACTTCAGCTCAGGTCAGATCTCACGTTCGTGAATTCGAGCCCAGCGTCAGGCTCTGTGCTGACAGCTAGCTCAGAGCCTGGAGCCTGCTTCTGGTTCTGTGACTCCTTCTCTCTCTGCCCCTCCCCCTCTCATGCTCTGTCTCTCTCTGTATCAAAACTAAATAAAACATTAAAAACATTAAAAAAATAAAAGTTGCATTTCTGCCTTTTGAAATGAAGGCTTCACTAACTGTAATTGCTTCCTTTTTCCTTTTCATTTTTTTAAATTGTTTAAATGTTAATTTATTTTTTAAGGAGAAAGACAGAGCATGATCAGGGAAGGGGCAGAGAGAGAGGGAGACATAGAATCTGAAACAGATTCCAGGCTCGAGCAGTCAGCACAGAGCACGACACAGGGTCCAACCTCACAAACCACAAGATCATGACCTGAGCCAAAGTCAGACACTTAATTGAATGAGCCACCCGGGTGCCCCCCTTTTTCCTTTTTGTTTGTAAAGTGCCTAGAATGTGTGTTAAGTAATATTTAAGCTATAATTCATGGGAATCTCATTTGTATTATCATGGATTAATTTCTACTCAGTTCATATTTCCAATTTCATGCACAAAATCATGGACATTCAGGCCTACACGCTTCATATAGAGAATAAGGATCACATCCTGCATTTAAAGCCTCATATTCCCTTACAGGGCCCCGCGGGGAGGTGCTGATGCTGCCCAGAATGCTAGTGTCCACCAGAATCATGAAATGAGCAAAAATGATGGTGTCCCAAGGATAGCATGAGCAGCCACAAGGGACCTGAAAAGGAAAGTTATCATGTTATCAAACTATGGTAAATTATACAGATTTTGAGGTATGATAAGGCTCATATATGCATACATACACACATGTCCCTACACATACACACCACTGAAAACTATGAGAAAGGACATCTAGAAAGAGCACCATGTTCTTCTTGTGTATAGTGCCATTAAACTACCAAGGACATTTTGAAACTGACAACTTCAAGCAATGTTAAATAGATAAACTTGAGCCAAGAAAAGTAGATAAATAAGTTACTTGTAACAGAAGAAGATTTTTTTTAGTAGAAAAGAAAGACAAATTAAAACTAGAAGAACCTGGATTTCTAAAAATAGTTTATTGTTAAATTGGTTTTCATATAAAACCCAGTGCTCTTTCCCACAAGTACCCTCCTCCATTACCGCCACTCCCCTTCCCGCCTACCCCAGCACCATCAACTCTCGGTTTTCAGTATTCAATAGTCTCTCAGGTTTTGCGTCCATCTCTCTCCCCAACTCTTTCCACCTTGCCCTCCCAATGGTTCTCCATTAGGTTAGATCTAACGTGCAACATGAGGGCAAACATATGGTATCTGTCCTTCTCTGCCTGACTTATTTCGCTTAGCATTACACACTTGAGGTCCATCCACTTTGCTACTAATGGCCAGATTTCATTCTTTCTCATTGTCATGTAGTACTCCATTGTGTATGTGCGTGTGTGTGTGTGTGTGTGTGTGTGTGTATATATATATATATATATATACACACACACACCAAATCTTCTTGATCCACTCATCAAGTGATGGACATTTAGGCTCTTTCCATGTTTTGGCTATTGTTGACAGTGCTGTTATGAACATTGGGGTACATGTGCTCCTATGCATCAGCACTTCTATATCCCTTGGGTAAATCCCTAGCAGTGCTATTGCTGGGTCATAGGGGAGTTCTACTGATAGTTTTTTGAGAAACCTCCACACTGTTTTCCAGAGGGGCTGCACCACTTTACATTCCCACCAACAGTGTAGGAGGGTCACCATTTCTCCACATCCTTGCCAGCATCTATAGTCTCTTGATTTGTTCATTTTAGCCACTCTGACTGGTGTGAGGTGGTATCTCAGTGCGGTTTTGATCTGTATTTCCCTGATGATGAGTGCTGCTGAGCATTGTTTCATGTGCCTGTAGGCCATCTGGATGTCCTCTTTGGAGAAGTGTCTGTTTATGTCTTCTGCCCATTTCTTCACTGGATTATTCATTTTTTGGGTGTGAAGTTTGGTGAGTTCCCTGTAGATTTTGAATACTAGCCCTTTATCTGATATGTCATTTGCAACTACCCTTTCCTATCCTGTCAGTTGCCTATTAGTTTTCTTGTTACCTTTGCAGTGCAGAAGCTTTTTATCTTGATGAGGTCCCAATAGTTCATTTTGCTTTTATTTCCCTTGCCTCTGGGGATATGTCGAGTAGGAAATTGCTGTGGTGGAGGTCAAGGAGGTTGTTTCCTACTTTCTCCTCAAGGGTTTTGATGGCTTCCTGTCTCACATTCAGGTCCTTCAGCCAATTTGAGTTTATTTTTGTGTATGGTGAAAGAAAGTAGTCTAGTTTCATTCTTCTGCATGTTGCTATCCAGTTCTCCCAGCACCTCCTGCTAAAGAGACTGTCTGTTTTCCACTGGATACTCTTTCCTGCTTTGTCAAAAATTAATTGGCCATACATTTGGGGCCCAGTTCTGGGTTCTCTATTCTATTCCATTGGTCTATGTGTCTGTTTTGGGGCCAATACCATACTGTCTTGATGATGACAGCTTTGTAGTAGAAGCTAAACTCTGGGATTGTGATGCCTGCTGTTTTGGATTTCTTCTTCAGTATTACTTTGGCTATTTGGGGGGTTTTGTGGTTCCATACGAATTTGAGGATAGCTTGTTCTAGATTTGAGAGGAATGTTAGTGCAATTTTAGTGGGGATTGCCTTGAATGTGTAGATTGCTTTGGGTAGTAATGACATTTTCACAATGTTTATTCTTCTGATCCATGAGCATGGAATGTTGTTTCCATTTATTGGTGTTTTCTTCAATTTCTTTCATATGTTTTCTAAGGTTTTTATTGTATAGGTCTTTTACATTGTTAGTTAGGCTTATTCCTAGGTATTTTAGGTTTTTTTGTGTGCATGTGCTAATTGCAGGCGACTTTAATACTCCACTGTGAGCAATGGCTAGATCAGCCAGACAGAAATTCACTAAAGAAACATGGACCTGAATGATACATTGGAACAGATGGAATATATATATATATATATATATATATATATATATATATATATATATGAAGTTAGGAAATTCACCTTCTTCTTGAGTGCACATGGCACATTCTCCAAGATAGATCACATACTGGAGCATAAAGCAGACTTCCATAAATATAAATGAATTGAGATCATACTATGCACACTTTCACATCACAATGCTATGAATCTTGAAATTAACCACAGGAAAAAGTCTGGAAAACCTCCAAAAATGTGGGGGTTAAAAACCACCCTACTAAAGAATGGTTTGGGCAATCAGGCAATTACAGAAGAAATTAAGAAATATAAGGAAACAATTGAAAACGAAAATACAACAATCCAAACTCTCTGGAACACAGCAAATGCAGTCCTAAAAGGAAATATATTGCAATGCAGGCCTATTTCAACAAACCAGAAAAAGCACAAATTCAAAATCTAACAAAGCACCTAATGGAACTAGAAGGGGAGCAGCAAGAGCACCCCAAACCCAGCAGAAGAAGAGAAATAATAAACATCAGCGCAGAAATAAACAATATAGAATCCAAAAAACCAGTTGAGGAGATCAATGAAACCAAGAGTTGGTTCTTTGAAAAAATAAACAAAATTGATCAACCTCTAGCCACGCTCCTCAGAAAGAAAAGAGAGAGCACCCAAATAGACAAAATCATGAATGAAAATGGATTTATTACAACCAAACCCTTAGAACTACAAGCAATCATTAGAGATTACTATGAAAAACTATATGCCAACAAACTGGACAACCTAGAAGAAATGGACAAATTCCTAAACATACATGCACTACTAAAATTCAAACGAGAAGAGATAGAAAGCATGAATAGACTGCTAACCAGTGAAGAAATAGAATCCATTATCAAAAATCTCCCAATGAATAAGAGCCCAGAGCCACATGGTTTCCCAGGAGAATTCTATCAGACATTTAAAGCAGAGCTAATATCCATTCTTCTCAAACTATTCCAAAAAGTAGAAATAGAAGGAAAACTTCCAAACTCATTCTACAAAGCCAGCATCACCTGGACACCCAAACCAGACAGAGACCCAGCAAAAAAAGAGAAATACAGACCAATATCCTTAATGAATACAGATGCAAAAATACTCAACAAGATACCGCATATTGAATTCAACAGCATATAAAAAAATTATCCATCTTAATCAAGTGGGATTCATTCCTGGGTTACAGGGTTGGTTCAATATTCACAAGTTCATCAAAGTGATACATCACATTAACAAAAGAAAATATAAAAACCGTATGATTCTGTTGATAGATGCAGAAAAAGCATTTGACAAAATATAGCACCCTTTCTTAATAAAAACCCTTGAGAAAGTCAGAATAGAAGGAACCTACCTAAACATTATAAAAGCAGTTTATGAAAAGCCCACAGCTAATATCATCCTCAATGGGGAAAAACTGAAAGCTTTCCCCCTGATATCGGGAACATGACAGGGGTGTCCACTCTCACCACTGTTGTTCAACATAGTGCTGGAAGTCCTAGCATCAGCAATCAGACAACAAAAGGAAATAAAAGGCATCAGAATTGGCAAAGAAGAAGTTAAACTTTCACTTTTCGCAGATGACATGATACTCTATGTAGAAAACCCGGCAGACTCCACCAGAAGCCTTCTAGAACTGATCAATGAATTCAGTAAAGCTGCAGGGTACAAAATCAATGTACAGAAGAACCTGGATTTTTAAAATGCAGAGATATGAAAATGAAAAGACTTTCAAAGCATCTTTATATTTATTTCAATTTATATGTATTCAGAAATAAAGAAGAAAAATTGGAGATGAAAAGAAATTTCATACATTCTAAGAGCATTTTAAGAGCTAGATAATGTAAAAGGAATATTAAAATTGCAAGGATTAAGTAACCTTAAAAAAGTGCTGTGATATAAAATTATGAAGGAAAGCATAATTCCTAAGGTAGCTGAGGGGCAAATGTTAAAGTCGAAGATCAGATAGTTGTGTTTGATGATCAAGTGTATATTATTTTCATTCAGAAATTAAAAGCAACTAATGAAGAGACAAATAGAATGATGGGCCCAGAAATAGGATCTTCAACTATTTTACTATATTCATTGACTTTTCTTTCAGAATTTATTAATTATGAAAGCAAGAAATATTGAGCCAATATTTTATTTTTTAATGTTTATTTATTTTTGAGTTAGAGATAGACAGAGAGTGAGTGGGGGAGAGGCAGAGAGAGAGAAGCAGACACAAAACCTGAAGGAGGCTTCATCTTTGAGTTGTCAGCACAGACCCCAGCGTGGGCCTCCAACACACGAGTCATGAGATTATGAACTGAGCTGAAGCCGGACATTAAACCGACTGAGCCACCTGGGTGCCCCTAGCCAATAGTTTTAAGAAGATTATAGATAAAGACTTGATCACACAGTTCCTCAACTGAGAAGAGTGATTTTTTATACACATGGATGGATGACAAATGTTAGTATATTCAATAACTCTAAGGAAATCTGTTGGGAGGGATCCTCCACAGTGCAGGGCATTTGTTTTACTCAAAGCTGCAGCTCAGCATCTAGGACAGTTCCTACACGAAGCAGGTGCTCCACAGTTCTATTTAATGAGTACATTGTGTAAACAGTGATGGAGGAGGAGGCTGTAAAGCAAACAACACAAGACCCTTTGTATTTTACAAAAGGGATACGTAAAATCTATTTTACTAGATTTAAACGAAAGACTTAAGAAATACAGCATGTTAATCTGACTGTTTGGTTACAAATAGGCCAATCAGTATGAGCAATCAAACAAGAAATGGTACCAGACTCATCTTGTCAAAATCCATGATAAATCTCAGGTAGATTAAAGGATTATATTTTAAAACTAAAGAAACAAGAATTTTACAAATTCAGAATAATACCTTTATGCCAAATGAAGAAAAGTAATGACTTTATTACAGTGATAGGATAAATTACAAGAGAAAAAATGGACAATAATGACCTTACACAATTTTTAAACTTTCAAACAATGAAAATCAACAATGAAATGATGAAAAAATAAGTAACAGAACAGATAAAGTATGAAATAAATATGACAAGCAAAGCTTAAGGTATGATACTACCAAGTCGTAAACATTTTGTTACCCAGACTTTCTCTTCTTCTGAAATCCACTTTCCCTGAACATATCATTGACTTTTCCTGCCTTTTCACTCCTTCATTCCAGCTTTCCAGTTTTGGAACTAATCTAGACCATCAGCCCTTGGGTCTCTGCTCTGGGTGCTCACAGTATAAGCAGATCTCCAATAACCCCTGGTCCTGGAGCTTAGAGTGAGAACTTAAAATCTATTCCTAAAGTTTCATGGATCTCCAACTCCCCGTTTCCTGCCCCCCCCCCCCAGCCAGTTACCTTCCTTGAATCCACCGGAACACTTGGCTTTTCTATATGTATCCTGAGTGAGAACTATTGGTAGGGGAACCCACATAATACGTAATATTGACAACTCACATATTGCCATGGGGTCACACCTCAGGCAGGCCTTTGGTGGTGTTTGGCAACGCTTTTACTCACCCCCAATTAGGATAAAAAAGGAATGCTTATCCCCCACTACACAGTGTGTGCAGTGTAGAATGACCACATCACAGCACCTATTTGTTTCTTAGAAATGCAGGCTCTCAGGCCCAAATCAGACTTGCCAAAAAAGATTCTGCAATTTACCAAGATTCTGGGTGACCTGTTTGCACATTAAACTGGAAAAGCACTGGTGTAAAACTCATATTCCTCTTCTCTTAAAGCAAGTGATCATTTCACAGAAAATATTGGGGCCAAGAATAGTGGTCCCTCTTAGCTTTCCTCAGTTGCAAACCTCTTTATTCAACCAGCCTTCTTTGTCTCAAGATGAGTCCTGGCACCCTGTTTTTCAGACCCTAATTCTTCTGCCTGCACTTCTGATTCTACCATCTTTAGAAGATGATAACATCACTCATTCCCTCACTTTTTCATCATGTGATAACAATTAGCTAATTTTCTAACCTTACCATAAAAGAGATTTCTGCCAGCAACTATTTGACCTCAAAATACCACCCATTATTTTTTCTTTCCATCTTAATGGTTGGGGCTGAAAGGAGTAACTTATACCTATTGCAGCTAAATTCTTCATTTTTAAATTGTTCATTCTGAGTGTGGATCTGACGATTGGACTGAGATTCTTCTTTTGAAAATCTTTAGTGCTTTTCTAACTGCTGTAATGGCCTACTCACAAACATCCTTCTTAACCTACACCGTTCTTGTACTTGACTTTCTGTGAAGCTCCACTTCCCTGTGAGTTCCTTACTCCTCTAATGTTTTTGACTATTCAGTTGCTTTTTTCTACCCCACAACTACATCAGTAACAGAGGTCTTGGTTGGGATCCAGTAAAGTTCTGGCATGAAGAGGGATGTTGGGACTGGATGGTGTGGGGAGACATCATTTGGGTGAATACCTGGGAAGAGGACTGGCAATGGGAGAGATGATATAAATTCTAAGATGTGATTCCTTAAGATAACAATGCCAACCCAAAGGAAGGGCATAAGGAAATGTAGAAATTGATTCCATAAAGACCTTTCTTTTTTTAAATTATAATCATTATTTTTTAAATTTTTGACATAATGACACCCAAATGTTTATATATATATTTTTTAATTTACATCCAAGTTAGTTAATATATACTGTAATAATGATTTCAGGAATAGAATTTAGTGATTCATTACTTACATATAACACCCAGTGGTCATCCCAGCAAGTGTCCTTCTTAATGAACCTTGCCCATTTAGCCTATCCCCTTACCCCTAACCCCTCCAGAAACCTTCAGTTTGTTCTTAAATGAGTCAGTTATTTAAGCGTCTCTTATGGCTTGTCCTCCTCCCTGTTTTTATATTATTTTTGCTTCCTTACCTTATGTTCATCTGTTTGGTTTCTTAAATTTTACATATGAGTGAAGTCATATGATACTTTTCTTTCTCTGACTTATTTCACAGAGCATAGTACACTCTAGTTCCAACCACATTGTTGAAAATGGAAAGATTTATTTGTTTGTTTGTTTGCTGATGGACATTTGATGCTCTTTCCATACTTTGGCTATTGTCAATAGCACTGTTATAAACATGGGGTGCAGGTGCTCCTTTAAATCAGCACTCCTGTATCCTTTGGATAAATACCTAGTAGCACAGTTGCTAGGTCATAAGGTAGTTCTAATTTTAAATATTTTGAGGAACCTTTGTACATTTTTCAAGACCGGTGGCACCAGTTTGTATTCCCACCAACAGGGCAAAAGTGTTCCTCTTTCTCCACGTCCTCACCAATGTCTATTGTTGCCTGAGTTCTAGATGTTAGCCATTCCAACAGGTGTGACGTAGTATATCAATGTGGTTTTGATTTGTATTTCCCTAATGTTGAGTGATGTTGAGCATCTTCTCATGTGTCTAATTGTCATCCGGATATCTTTTTTGGGGAGCTGTTTATTGATATCGTTTTCCCATTTCTTAACTAGATTGTATTTTGGGGTGTTGAGTTTGATAAATCCTTGATAGATTTTGGGTACTAACCCTTTATCTGATATGTTGTTTGCAAATATCTTTTCCCAATCTATCAGTTGCCTTTAGTTTTGCTGATTTAGTTTTATACAGAAGCTTTTTATCTTGATGAGGTCCCAATAGTTCATTTTTGCTTTTATTTCTCTTGCCTCCGGAGACATGTCAAGTAAGAAATTGCTTTGTATGAGGTCAAAGAGGTTGTTTCCTGTTTTTACCTCCAGTATTTGATGGTTTTCTGTCTTATGTTTATTTAGGTCATTCATCCCTTTGAGTTTATTTTTGTGTATGGTGTAAGAAAGTGATCCAGGTTCATTTTTCTACCTGTCACTGTCGAGTTTTCCTAACTGCATTTGCTGAAGAGACTGTCTTTTTTCCAATGGATAATAATCCAGTGGATATTTCCATTGGATAAGAATATCCTACTTTGTTAAAAAAAATAGTTGGCAATACCTTTGTGGGTCCATTTCTGGATTCTCTCTTCTGTTCCATTGATCTATGTGTCTGTTTCTATGCAAGTACCATACTGTCTTGATTGCTAAGCTTTGCAATACAGCTTGAAGCCTGGAATTGTGATGTCCCCAGCTTTGGTTTTCTTTTTCAGGATTGATATGGCTATTTGGGGTCACTTGTGGCTCCATACAAGTTTCAGGATTGTTATTATAACTCTGTCAATAATGCTGGTGTTATTTTGATATTGATTGCATTGAATACGTAGATTGCTTTTGGTAGTAGTGACATGTTAACAATATTTCCTTTTCCAATTCATGAGAGTGGAATGTTTTTCTATTTTTTTGTGACTTCTACAATATCTTTTATAAACTTTCCACAGTTTTCAGCATACAGGTCTTTTACCTTTTTGGTTAGGTTTATTCCTTGGAATTTTATGGGTTTTGGTGCAATTTTATTTTATTTTATTTTTTAAAATTAACATCCAAGTTAGTTAGAATATAGTGCAACAATGATTTCAGGAGTAGATTCTTTAGTGCCCCTTACCCGTTTAGCCCATTACCCCCCACAGCCTCTCCCCTAATTCTTTGTTTGTTCTTCATATTTAAGAGTTTCTTATGTTTCCTTCCCCTCTTTTTTAAAATATTATTTTTGCTTCTTTTCCCTTATGTTCATCTGCTCTGTATCTTAAAGATTGAAGTCATATGATATTTGTCTTTCTCTGACAGACTAATTTTGCTTAGCATGATACCCTCTAGTTCTATCCACTTAGTTGCAAATGGCAAGATTTCATTCTTTTTCGTTGCTGAGTAATACTCCATTGTATATACATACCACACTTCTTCATCCATTCATCCATCAATGGATATTTGGGCTCTTTCCATACTTTGGCTATTGTGGATATCATTGCTAAAAACACTGGGGTGCATGTGCCTCTTCAAAACAGCACACCTGTATCCCCTGAATAAATGTCTACTATGCTGGGTCATAGGGTAGTTCTATTTATAATTTTTTGAGGAACCTTCATACTGTTTTCCAGAGTGGTTGCACCAGTTTTCATTTCCACCAGGAGTGCAAATGAGATTCTCTCTCTCTGCATCCTTGCCAACATCTGTTGTTGCCTAAGTTGTTGATGTTAGCCATTCCAACAGGTGTGAGGTGGTATCTCATTGTGGTTTTGATTCGTTTTCCCCGGATGATGAGCATTTTTTCATGTGTCTTTTCATCATCTGGATGTCTTCTCTGGAGAAGTTCTATTCATATCTTTTGCCAATTTCTTCACTGGATTATTTGTTTTTGGGTGTTGAGTTTGGTAAGTTCTTTATAGATTTTGGATACCAGCCCTTTATCTCATATGTTGTTTGCAAATATCTTCTCCAAGTCCATCAATTCCCTTTTAATTTGGCTGATTGTTTCCTTCACTGTGCAGAAACATTTTATTTTGATGAGGTCCCATTAGTTCATTTTTGCTTGTTTCCTCCGGAGACGTGTTGAGTAAGAAGTTGCTGTGGCCAAGATCGAAGAGGTTCTTGCCTGCTTTATGTTCAAGTATTTTGATGGATTTCTGTCTCATATTTAGCCCTTTCATCCATTTTGAGCTTACTTTTGTGTATGGTATAAGAAAGTGGTCCAGGTTCATCTTTGTGCATGTCGCTGTACAGTTCATCCAGCACCACTCGCTGAAGAGACTCTTTATTCCAATGAATATTCTTTCCTGCTGTGTCCAAAATGAGCTGGCCATATGTTTGTGAGTCCATTTCTGGGTTCTCTATTCTGTTCTGTGATCTGAGTTTCTGTTTTTGTGCCAGTACCCTACTGTCTTGATGATGACAGCTTTGTAGTAGAGGCTAAAGTCTGGGATTGTGCTGCCTCTAGTTTTGTTTTCTTTTTCAAGATTGCATTGACTAATTGAGGTCTTTTCTAATTCCAAACAAATTTTAGGATTGTTTGTTCTAGCTCTTTGAAGAAAGCTGGTGTTATTTTGATAGATATTGCATTGTATATGAGATTGCTTTGGGTAGTGTTGACATTTTAATATTTGTTCTTCCTATTCAGGAGCGTGGAATATTTTTCCAATTTTTCAGTGTGTGTCTCTTCAATTTCTTTCATAAGCTTTCCATGGTTTTCAGTGAATAGGTCTTTCATCTGTTTAGTTAGATTTAACCTAGGTATTTTATGATTGGTACAATTTTATTTAATTTATTTGATCTGTTATACTTTATTGTCAAGATGGTTTCCATGCAACTTCAATGCTCATCCCGACAAGTGCCCTCCTCCATGCCCGTCACTCCCCTTCCCTTCTCCCCCTCCCCCATTGGCCTCAGTTTGTTTGCAGTATTCAAGAGTTTCTCATGGTGTGCCCCCCTCCCACTCCCTAACTATTTTCCCCTTTCCCCTACCCCATAGTCCTTAGCTAAGTTTCTCCTGTTACATTTATGAGTGAAAACATATGGTATTTGTCCTTTTCTGCCTGACATATTTCACTTAGCATGACACCCTTGAGTTCCATCTACTTTGTTATGAATAACCAGATTTCATTCTTTCTCATTACCATGTAGTATTCCATTGTATATAGAAACCAAATCTTCTTGATTCATTCATCAGTTGATGGACATTTAGGCTGCATCCATGATTTGGCTATTGTTTAAAGTGTTGCTATGAACATTGGGGTACATGTGCCCCTATGCATCAGCACTTCTGTGTCCCTTGGGTATAGCCTCAGCAGTGCTATTGCTGGGTCATAGAAAAAGTCTATTGTTGATTTTTTTGAAGAACCTCCACACTGTTTTCCAGAGGGGCTGCACCAGTTTATATTCCAACCAGCAGTGTAGGAGGGAGCCCGTTTCTTCACATCTTCACCAGCATCTATACTCTCTTGATTTGTTCATTTTAGCTACACTCACTTGCCTGAGGTGGTATCTCAGTGTGGTTTTGATCTGTATTTCCCTGATGATGAGTAAGTCTGAGTATCATTTCATGTGTCTGTTGGCCATCTGGATATCCTCTTTGGAGATGTGTCTATTCATGTCTTCTGCTAATTTTTTCACTGGATTATTTGTTTTTCAGGTGTAAAGTTTGGTGAGTTTCTTATACAATTTGGGTACTAACCCTTTTTCCAATATGTCATTTGCAACTATCTCTTCCCATTCCATCAGTTGCCTATTAGTTTTATTGGTGGTTTTTCCTTTGCTGTACAGAAGGTTTTATCTTGATGAAGTCTCAAGAGTTCATTTTTGTTCTTGATTCCCTTGTCTTTGGGGATGTGTCAAGTAGGAAATTGCTGTGGTTTAGGTCAAGGAGGCTCTTTCCTGCTTTCTTCTCAAGGATTTTGATGGTTTCCTGTCTCACATTCAGGTCCTTCATCCACTTTGAGTTTATTTTGTGTATGGTGTAAGAGAGTGGTCTAGTTTCATTCTTCTTCATGTTGTTTTCCAGTTCTCTCAGCACCACCTGCTAAAGAGGCTATCTGTTTTCCATTGGATACTCTTTCCTGCTTTGTCGAAAATTAAATGGTCATACATTTGTGGGTCCAGTTCTTGGGTCTCTATTCTATTCCATTGGTCTATGTGTCTGTTTTTGTGCCAATACCATACTGTCTTATGATGACAGCTTTGTAGTAGAGGCTAAAGTCTCATTGTGATGCCTCTAGTTTTGGTTTTCTTTTTCAAGATTGCATTGGCTATTCGAGGTCTTTTATAGTTCCACACAAATTTTAGGATTGTTTGTTCTAGCTCATTGAAGAATGCTGGTGTTATTTTGATAGGTATTGCATTGTGTATGCAGATTTCCTTGGGTAGTATTGACATTTTGACAATATATGTTCTTCTTATGTAGGAGCATGGAATGTTTTTCCATTTCTTTGTGTCTTCTTCCACTTCCTTCATAAGTTTTCCATAGTTTTCATGATACAGATCTTTTACATCTTTGGTAAGGTTTATTCCAAGGTATTTTATAGTTTTTTTAAAAATTGTGAATGTGATCATTTTTTTTGATTTCTCTTTCTGTTGCTTCATTATTGGTGTATAAAAATGCAACCAATGTCTGTATGTTAATTTTTTACCCTGCGACTTTGCTGAATTCATGGATCAGTTTTAGTAGGCTTCTAGTGGAGTTGGTCAGGTTTCCATGTAAAGTATCATGTCATCTGTGAAAAGTGAAAGTTTGACTTTCTCTTTGCCAGTTTTGATGCCTTTTATTTCCTTTGGTGTCTGATTGCTGATGCTAGGACTTCCAGCAGTACGTTAAACAACAGAGGTGATAGTGGACACCCTTGTTGTGTTCCTGATCTCAGGGGTAAAGCTCTCACTTTTTTCCCACTGAAGATGATATTAGCTGTGGGTTTTTCATAAATGGCTTTTATGATGTATAAGTAAGTTCTTTCTATTCAGACTTTCTCAAGGGTTTTTATTAAGAAAGAATGCTGACTTTTGTCAAATGCTTTTTCTGCATCTATTAAAGGGCTCATATGGTTTTTATCTTTTCCTTTCTTAATATGATATATCACATCAACTGATTTGCAAATACTGAACTGGCCCTGTAACCCAGGAATGAATCCCACTTGATCATGGTGGATAATTCTTTTTATATGCTGTTGAATTCGATTTGCTAGTATCTTGTTGAGTATTTTTGCATCCGTATTTATCAAGGATATTGGCCTATAGTATTCCTTTTTTTTTTTTTTTAATTGGGTCTCTGTCTGGCTTGGGAATCACAGTGATGCTGGCTTGGTAGAGTAAGTCCTGAACATTTCCTTCTATTTGTATTCTTTGGAATGGTTTGAGAATAATGGATATTAGCTCTGCTTTAAATGTCTGGTAGAATTCCCAAGGGAAACCGTCTGGCCCTGGGCTCTTATTTGTTGGGAGATTCTTGATAACCGATTCAATTTCTTCACTGGTTATGGATCTGTTCAGGTTTTCTATCTCTTCCCATTTGAATTTTGTTAGTGCATGTGGGTTTAGGAATTATTCATTTGTTCTAAGTTGTCCAGTTTGTTGGCATATAATTTTTTGTAGTATTCTCTGATAATTGCTTGTTTTTCTGAGGGATTGGTTGTAATAGATACATTTTCATTCTTGATTTTGTCTATTTGGGTGCTTTTTTTTTTTTCTTTTGGTGAAGTCTGGCTAGAGGTTTATCAGTTTTGTTCATTCTTTCAAAAAACCAAGTCTTGGTTTCATTGATCTGTTCACCTGTTTTTTTGGATTCTATATTTTTTTATTTCTGCCCTGATCTTTATTATTTTTCTTCTGCTGCTGGGTTTGGGGTGTTCTTGCTGCTCCTCTTCTAGTTCCCTTAGGTGCACTGTTAGGTTTTGTATTTGCAGCTTTTCTAGTTTCTTGAAATAGGCCTGGATTGCAATATACTCTCCCCTTAGGACTGCTTTTGCTGCGTCCCAGAGGTTTTTGGATTGTTGTATTTTTGTTTTCATTCGTTTCCATATATTTTTAAATTTCTTCTCTAATTGTCTGATTGGCCTATTCATTCTTTATTACAGTGGTCTTTAACCTCCACATTTTTGGAGGTTTCCCAGACATTTTCCTGTGGTTAATTTCAAGTTTCAAAGCACTGTGATTTAAAAGTGTGCAGGTATGATCTCAGTTCATTTGTATTTATTGAGGGCATCTCTATGACCCATTATGTCATCTATCTTGGAGAATGTACCCTGTGCACTTGAGAACAAAGTAAATTCCCTAGCCTCAGGATGTAGAATTCTAAATACATCTGTCAAATCTATCTGTTCCCACGTGTTGTTCAAGTCCATTGTTTCTTTAGTGATTACCTGTAGTTGCTGTAAGTGTTAAAATTCCCTGCAATTAGCACATTTTTA
Organism: Mungos mungo; assembly: GCA_004023785.1. NCBI lineage: Eukaryota > Metazoa > Chordata > Mammalia > Carnivora > Herpestidae > Mungos > Mungos mungo. Next base: position 28,293 of record PISW01009694.1, on the reverse strand, counting down.
TGAATAAGATTGTTTCTATTTGTGATTAACTTTCTTATGTATTTGGGTGCTCCCGAATTCGGCACATAGATGTTTATATTTGTTAGCTCTTCCTGATGGATAGACCCTGTAATTATGATATAATTCCCTTTTTCATCTCTTATTACTGCCTTTACTTTAAAGTCCAATTTGTCCCATGTAAGTATGGCTACTGAGGCTTTCTTTTGACTTCCAGTCGCATGATAGATATTTCTCCATCACCTTACTTTCAATCTGAAGGTGTCTTCAGGTCTAATATGAGTCCTTTGTAGATAGCAAATAGATGGATTTTGGGGTGTTTTTTTTTTATCCATTTTGCTACCCTGTGTCATTTGATTGGAGCATTCAGTCCATTTACACTCAGTGTTATTATTGAAAAATATGGGTTTAGAGTCATTGTGTTCTCTGTAGTGTTCATGCTTGTTGTTGTGTCTTGAGTACCTTGGGTTCCTTGCTACATTTCCCTAATAGAATCCCTCTTAGAATTTCTTGTGGGCCTGGTTTAGAGGTGAAGAATTCTCTCAATTTTTTTGGGGGGAGGGAACCTTCATCTCCCCTACTTTTAATGACTGACTTGCTGGATAAAGGATTCTTGGCTGCATATTTTTTCTGTTCATCACATTGATGATCTCTTGCCATTCCTTTCTAGCCTGCCAAGTTTCAGTAGATTGGTCTGTAACCACTCTAATATGTTTCCTTTTTTATGTTATGACCCTTTTATCCTTAGCTGCTTTCAGAATTCTCTCTTTATTCTTATATTTTGTCAGTTTCACTATGATAAGCGATGCAGAAGGTCAATTCAAGTTACATCTGAGGGGAGTTCTCTGTGCCTCTTGGGTTTCAATGTCTGTGTACTTCCCCAGATTCAGGAAGTTCTTGGTTATAATTTGTTCAAGTACTCCTTCAGTGCCTTTCTCTCTTTCTTCTTCTTCAGGAATTCCTATGATATGAATATTTTTCCGTTTGATTGTATCACTCAGTTCTCGAATTCTCCTTTCATGCTCCTGGATCAGTTTATCTCTCTTTTTCTTGACTTCTTCTTTGTCTATAATTGCGTCTTCTAATTCACCTATTCTCCTCTCTGCCTCTTGAATCAGTGCAGTGGCCACCTCTATTTTATTATGTACCTCATTTATAGCATTTTTAAATTCATCACAACTATTTTTAGGGTCCATAGTCTTTGTAGCAATAGTTTCTCTGATGACTTCCATGCTTTTTTCAAGTCCAGTGATTAACTTTATGACATTGTTCTAAATTCTTGCTCAGTTATGTTGCTTATATCTGTTTTGAGCAATTCTGTAGTTGTGATTTCTTCCTGGAATTTCTTTAGAGGAGAGTTCTTCCATTTTATCATTTTGACTAGCTTTCTGTCTGAAAAGTTTTTTATGCACTCTGCACCTGTGAGTATTGCTATATTAAAGGATGCTCATTGACTGTCCAGGGTCTGTCCGTTTCAGAAGTGTTCTCTTGATGGTGTCCCTTAGTCTCTCTTGTTGTGCTTTTGGTTATTTTATTTCCTACTAGTATTGAACTTTGTGATTCTCCACTATGTATTCTTTGGCTCGTTTCTTGAGGTAACCCTGAAAAGGAAAACAGACAGATTAACACACAGGATACAAAAGCATGCAAATGCACAGTCAAACAAACAAGTAAACCAGAATGGAAAAGACAAAAAAACGGTGGGGGACTAAAACAATGAAAGACAAAGGACAGTTTAAAAAGATAAAACTAGAAATCCCAGCTACAAATAAAGTGCAGGGTGGAAACAGTGTTGATGGAAGAGCATATACAAAGACAGAAGTGACAGGAGTGGGGAGGAAGTGAAGTTGAACATTGACCAGGCAGAGAGACTAAAAGGCTTAGTTCAGAGAGAGAAAGTGGCAAATATGGTAGAAGGCGAGGAGAAAAAAAAAAAAAAAGACAATGTTACGGAAAGAACCTATATAGTCTGATTATTCCACAGAGAAAGAGAAAGGAAAGTAGAGATGGAGATGTAGAATATGCATAAAAGAATAGATTAAATGTGACTATTTAAGCAAAACAATGACCAGAGTGCCCAGTCAAGTGGAGGGGAGAGATAAGGATGAGATTGGGGCGCCTGGTAGCTTAGTCGGTTGAGCATCCGACTTGGGCTCAGTTCGTGATCTCACAGTTCATGGGATCGAGCCCCACGTCAGTCTCTGTGCTGACAGATCAGAGCCTGGAGCCTGCTTTGGATTCTGTGTCTCTCTCTCTGACCCTCCTCTGCTCGAGCTGTCTCTCTCTGTCTCTCAAAAATAAATTAAAAAAACATTTAAAAAAAAAGAATGAGATAAGGGAAAATGTATCTGAATAACAAGAATTGATCATGGTAATGGATCAATGTGGACTTGCCCCAGGCTTGGGTAAAAAAAAAAAAAAAGCAGCGTGGAAGGACGTGGTTTGGTGTAGGTGGGTCTTGCCTCCACTGTGGGTCCCACAGGCTGTTTCCTGAGGTGCTGCTTTGTTGATTGTGGGGAGAAAAATGGCAGTGCCCCAGTCCCTTTTCTAACCAAGCATTGCAATTCACTCTTTTGGGTCTGATCTCCATGTACAGAAGGTGTAGCCACAGTGGGCCGAGTTGTATTTCTCATGCCCCGCCTCGTTTCCAGATTTTAGTTTGTGCACTTTAAGGGGGAAAGAGAGTTGGGGAGAGAGAGGGATGCAAAACCTGAGAGACTATTGAATGCTGAGAACGAACCTGAGGGTTGAAGGGGGAGAGGAAACGGGAAGGGAGGTGGTGGTAATGGAGGAGGGCACTTATGGGGAAGAGCACTGGGTGTTATATGGGAACCAATTTGACAGTAAACTATTAAAAAAATAAAAAATAAAATGCTATGCTAGCTATTTGTCACCAGGCAAAAAAAAAAAAAAAAAAAAAAAGATACCGCCCAAAATGTACTTCCAAAGTCTGGCGGCTTCTTAGCTGGGGATCAAGTGGGGGGAGTAGGGGAGCAGTTTCTCCTGGCATCGCCTGGGATTGGGGTGCCCAGGCCAATGAAACCACCATAGCTAGAGAAAAATCTCTCGCCGAAAGCCCTGCAGTTACAGATGGTATAAAAGGATCCTTCTCCTTCCAGGGCTGAGGTTTTTCTCTTCTCCCAAGACAGTTTAAAGCAGTTTTAGGCACTCTTTCTCTTCCCTTCATCTCTCTGAGGCTCTCCATGGAGGGGGATCCCTCCCTTCCACCCCTCTGGTTCCCAGTCCGTTTTTATCTTCCTCAGTTCACAATCACTCACCTATGAGGCTGTCTTCTTAGCTGATTCTGTCTCTTTTCCTCCCAGACTCTTGCAGTGTCTTATGGCTTCAGTTTTTCCTGGTTTTAGAGATGTGGGCTGGTGAAAAAGTATGGAGCTCCCTACTTCTCTGCCATCTTGCCAGGATCATCTACTGGTTGGGCAACTTTAAATGGGATTGATTCCTTGATTTCTCTTTCTGCAGCTTCATTATTGGTGAGCAGAAATGCGACCCATTTCTGTACATTGATTTTATATCCTGAAAGCTTGATGAATTCATAAATCACTTCTAGTAGGTTTTTGGTGGAGTTTTTGGGGTTTTTCACATAGAATATCACGTTATCTGTGAAGAGTGAGTTTGACATTCTCCTTGACTATTTGGATGCTTTTCAGGACTGTTACAAGAGATGAAGAAAGGCATTATGTCATAATTAAGGAATTTATCTGCCAAGAAGATCTAAAAATTGTAAACATTCATGCCCACAACTTGAAAGCACCCAAATATGTAAATCAATTACTCATATACATAAAGAAAATCATTGTTAATAATACAATAATAGTAGGGGAGTTCAACACCCCACTTACAACAATGGGCATATTATCTAAGCAGAAAATCAACAAGGAAAAGCTGGCTTTGAATGACATACTGAACTGGATGAACTTAACAGATATATTTAGAACATTTCATCCCGAAGGAGAGGACTACACATTCTTCTTGAGTGCACATGGAAAGTTCTCCAGAATAGAGCACATACTAGGACACAAATCAGCCTTCAACAAGTACCAAAAATCAAGGTCATACCATGCGCATTTTCAGACCACATCACTATGAAACTCAAAATCAACAGCAAGAAAAAATTCGGAAAGATAACAAATACTTGAAGACCAAAGAACATCCTACTAAAGAATGGTTGAATCAAGAAATTAAGGAGGAAATTAAAAGGTTCACAGAAGGCAATGAAAATGAAAACATGACAGCTCAAAACCTCTGAGATGCAAGAAAGATAGTCCTCAGTGACCTTTCTGAAACAAAGTGTGAGTAGAGACGGAAAAGAGGCCCCTTACCTATTTTTGTGGAATTGGTTGAGTTTTAGGAGCAGGAAGCTATGACTGTTGACAGCAGAGAAAATTCAAGCTTTTTGGGGAGTAAACATCAACTAGAAGACCATGAAAGTCTTATGTGGTCATACATGAAACATCTTGTGGCCTTTAGAAATACCCCAGATTCTATATAGAGTATGCTGATGGAGACCTGAGCCAGCACATGCTAAACTATTAGCATTTACTCATCAATAGGTCTGAGAAACCAGGGTGCTATAAACACCTCCTTAATGACGTGCTGGTGGTGGAAAAGAGTGAACATGTCCAGGCTTGTCTCATCTTTAGTACTATCACTTTGTTACTCATTGACAGATGTGTCTCTAAGATGTCCCAACCTGTATGCTATTGTGGTGTCCCTCCCCCGCCCCCGCACTTCTTTGTTGCCTGTCTGTCGCAAGGATGAGAAATTTCAGTGTCACTATCAGTTTATTTGTACTCTGACCCTCATATCAGATGGGTAGAAAGTTCTTTCTCTGCTTTCTTCCAATCTACTTGTTTACTATTTTCCTCATATCTCCTTTGATATTTATTCATATTTCTATTTATCTCATTTAGACCTGGCTTGTTTTTATTCACATTTCTTTAATGTATCTTTTTCTTAGTCATTTTTTTATCTTGAAAAATTAAATCTTCATTGGGAAAGGATACATGCAAATGGTAAACAAATAAGAGAATACAATGAAAATCAGATCCTTCCTTTCTCCACAGATTCTACTTCTCCTCTGGAGGCAGCCACCACTAACCCTTGACAATGACCCTTTCTAAGGCATAACTCCATCAGGTACACAGAAACAGGGCTAGGTACAGGTCTTCACTGCATGCCATTCCTTAGTAAACCTCTTTCAGTGCAGGCTTCCGCTTCCATCTGTGCCATGACTGCATTGCATTCCAGTGTTTGGACACTAGAAGAATCGATTTCTCTGCTCTAATACTGATGCACACATTAGTGTGCTTCCAATGTTTTGCTGCTAGTAACAGTGTCTCAACAGTAGCATGGTGTAAGCAATGTTCAATAAATAGATGTTGCTATAACATTTTCAAAATCTTGTTATATTTTCTCTAACAATGTATGAGACACCCCTACAACACTGCCAACAATAGGCAGTAATAGTCATTTCAATGAATGTGGGAAGTGATTTTTGTCAACAGATTTTTCTTTCTCTTATAAGCAGTAAATTTGAGCATATTTTTTTGTCCATTTGGATTTGTTTCCCTTTGAATTACCTGTTTTTTTCATTTCCCATTTTTCTTGTTTTCTTTCTCTTACCCATATGAAAACTCTTATTTTATGTTATAAATGTTAACCCTTCTTCTCACATCTATGGTTTGTCAATTGATTTTTTTTATGGCTTCTAGGTTTTTAAAGATAGGATATATCCTAAGCCAATCAAGAGGGGCAGCAATGGGGGAGGGGGGGAGACTGGGTCAGGTGACATTCTACCAATGCTAAAGTCTCACTTTAGCTCTTTACTAGACAGGGTCAGGATGAGGTAAGTTTGTGATGGATGTTAAGATGCTACTAAGGACTGAGGCTATTCTACTTCATTTACATAACCTCAAGCAATTAAAGCGCTGATCAGTAAAAAAAAAAAAAAAAAAAAAAAAAAAAAAAAAAAAAAAAAAAAAAAAAAAAAAAAAAAAAAAAAAAAAAAAAAAAAAAAAAAAAAAAAAGAGAAAGAAAGAAGGAAGGAAAGAAAGAAAGAAAGAAAGGAAAGAAAGAAAGAAAGAAAATGTATCTCTCAAAGCAACACAGGGTCTGATTGTCCCATCTGATTTTATTTAGTTTCTTTCTAAAGCAAACCCTGCAACAAGGAGGCAAATCCATAATCATTTATTTGGGAGGTTCTGGAAGCACTAGTTGGGGGCTGGGAAGGAGAGTATGGAACAAGAAAAAGGTCAGCAAAGAGTGAATTGTTAAAGGAGCTACCATGGGTGTGGAAGGGTGGTTGTGCCTGGAGTTTCACCTCTCTGGAAATCAGCACAAGACATCTGCCTCAGCGTTATCTCTCCTGAGTGTTGGAGGTGTTGGAGTATATATACACCAACTCAGCATATTATTTGGAAGTTGCTCCCAGGAGGACAAACTAGTAAGTTTTGATAAATGCAGAGGAGGGGGAGGTATGCCTATAGGCAATGTAACAGTATACTCTCATGTGCATAAAGTTAAGGCCATATTTATGGCCACCCTGAGTCTTATTACTCATGCTACTTAATACGAAGTGAGTTCAAGTAAAGTTCTAGAATAAAATAGTGGGAAAGACCAGTGTTTTGTCTCTTCTTGAATTTGCAATACCTAAAATCACAAAAAAGGTTAAGAAAAGTTAATTCAACTATTTCTGGAAGATGGGCTCTGTAATAAAAAATATAGCAGTTTAATTCAGAAGTCTATTAGTGAGGCTTTTGGGAAAACCAGTACAATAATATTTAGAGGGAGAGTTCCAGCATGATGAGCATATGTACTTTCTCCCAAGTGATGTCAAGCTGCTGCTCACATAAAACTTCTTAGACCCAGAGTGATATTTCTAAAGCAAATTATATTGTAATTCAGAATGGTGTCTTAAAGCTTCCCCACCATCTCTATAAAGGAAGAAGATGTACCAATTCTGTATACAGCTGAAGGGAGCTTCCCTTGCCAAGGGAAGACATTGAAAGATGTGGAGGGCATGGGCACAAATGTCATTCTGGGGAGCAAGACTTTGTATAACTTGATAAGATGTGCTTAATATTAAGTGCTAACAGTACTCTGCTCTTCTGCTTGTTTCTTTCTCTAGAAAAGGTTGTGTTCAATATGAGGAAACATTAGAGTCTTTCCCAAGTTTATAAAAAAGTGATTTTGGAAACCATCAGCTAAACAAATAACCAACAGGTGACAGCAGTAATAGCACAAGCTCGATTTACTAATTTCTTATTGCTGAAGGAGAGTTACTCCAGAGATAAATGCCCTCATGCTCTTGTCAAGGATGCCTGCCAGCAATGTAAAGGTGAAGCCTCAGAAAGAATGGACATATTAATGGTGAAGTTAGACAGCTAGCAATTCTGAGTAGATAGGCTCCCCCAGGGATTACTGGCTTACCTATGAGGAAGATTTTCCTAAACCATCATAGGTTACACATGTATCCACATTGTGACAAAGCCTGGATGGAAGCCTGAGAAACAGTTACATGAACATTTCTAGCTCCCATGGTGTGTAGTTAACTCATCCAAACTCAGCTAATTTCAACTTTTTCTGATATATTTTCACATCACAAACACAATTAACTACCACACAACACTGAAAGCTTCTCAGGAATGTTTGGAAACTTTTATCTTAAATTTAAAGTTTCTCTAGATCAGTAGGGAAAAGTCCAGAAGATCAGGTGAGTATGGGCTGAGAGACTCAAACAGTCAGGAGAATTCCAGAGAACTCTTGTAGGGAGGATGTCTTATCTTTGGCTCAAGGATTGACTCTTGTATAAAAATGACATGTGCTTGCCATATACTACAGAATAATTTTATAAGTAGAAATGATGACAGCCCCAGAATTTGCACTGAGAGTTCTGTGGGTGGTTACACAGGTAACAAAAGAAAAGGAATCTGAGGATTATCCTGAGGCTGCTGCTTGCATAGCAGACATATTGTTTGTATGTTGGCATGTTCACGTGGAGAAGCAACCAAGATTGCAGGCAGTTAAAACTGTCCCTTCCAGGCCATTCCTGCATGACACTCTTTCTTCATGCCTCTGTGTTTCCCACCTTGACCCCTCAAATGGAACCAAGTCCTGATTGCTGCCCGCTGTATGGATGATAATCTTCAGTTTCAAGTTTCAAGAGCCACAAAACCTAAGTATATCTTCCCTACTGGGTTTTCTTTTTTGTGTATATTTTTTCACTTCAAGATATTATTAGATAAACAACATATTGCACAATTTTCATATAAGTTCAATGATGTTCCCTAGTCTTTAAAAACTGTCTGGCATTTCCAAGGGTCAACTGGAAAACAGAAGAGGTCCAGAAGTGATGAATAGGTCCTTGAGTGTGCCTTCAACTTTCATGGACACAGAGTTTAGATAGGCCACACACTGAGGTGAAGTTATAAGACTTGTTTAAGGAGACAGGTGCCTAGGTGATTTCATCTGCTGAGCATCTTACTCTTGATTTCAGCTCAGCTCATGATCTCACAGTTTGTGAGTCTGAGCTCTGTGTCAGGCTCTGTGCTGACAGAGCAAAGCCTGGTTGGAATTCTGTCTTCCTCTCTCCCTGACCGTTCTCTGTTCATGCTCTCTCTCTGTCTCCCAAAAGTAAATAAATATTTAGAAGAATGGGTTAGAGAGACAAGAGCACAGGAGTAGAAACAAAATAATTTAGTTTTCCAGATCTGTCTATACCACCACTTAGCTCTGTTTATCCAGAATAAAACACCTAACCTTTTGCTTTAAAATAAAAAATAACTCACCTTAAAAGTGTGTGGGAGGATTAGAGTAGTTATTTCCAAAGTAATATTTTCTAAAATAATTTTATGAACTTAGTTCTTTAGGAGTAAGCAAACTAGCTGGGTAGGGAACAGACTTCTGCCTCCAGATCCTGGATCGTGCTTCCTTGGAGCTCCTTTGATTCCCAGGGTCCAGGCAGGAAAGAAATCCCTCTGTCTTGGGAAGTCACCAGCCAGGTTTCTCAAGGCCTCATCAGGGTATTCTTCCTGCCAATATTTCTGGCTTCCAGAGCTCACATTTTAAAGATTCCAGTTTGTCCAGGATTTTCCCAGTTTTAGCCCTGCAAGCCCTGCATTCTAGTAAGTCCTTGAGTCTCAGACAATCTGGAATGTTTGGCCCTCCAGCCAATTACAGTATTAAATCTTTTATGCTTTTGAGAAACAACCTGCCCCCAGATCACAGCATAAGATAGGCTTTCTGGCAACATCAAGCTTTCTTATGATTTTCCAGCTCTGTCTGCTGGAACATAACCAGCATATCTGCCCATTTTTAGCTCACTTATCACAACTAGAGGTTTGTTGGACTAGACCTTCAGACTCCATTTAACCTCTCTTGGCTACCAAACCCTGCACATTCTGTCTTTTCTTCTTTATGTTGCACAGATCTCTTTTAATTTTTCCATCTACCTCCAAATACAACATGCAGTTGACATCTTGAATGGGCTAAATCTGTTTGGTCAGGAGGAAACAATTGTGATTATATCACAGCCTCTGATCTTCCCCAGACTAGGGGTGTGCAAACTTATTCTGTGAAGGGTCACAGAGTACATATGTCAGATGAGTAGGCTACAAGTTCTGTTCACAGAGTAAGTAGAACCCTGCTTTTATTACTGGTGGTTCATAAGCTGAAGGATGAGTGACACCCAAGGATGAGCTTGGGTAATTGTGGGACAAATCAGTAGGAAAGTGACTGCTCTTTGTGTGGACTTCAAACCTCTCACATGACCTTCAATTTAGTCTACTCCCATTATACTCTCTAGGACACATCCAGGAATCCATAAGATACTAAATAGATGAATGATGTCAATTTGGATCTAAATTTAGAAAGAAAGATCTATAGTTTATGGAAACTTTTTGTAAGCTAAAGGTTAAGATGATGTGCACCTGACTTCATGCCAGAGTGAGTTTCCACCCATGCTTTTGCACCATCTTTAACAGTGATCTATGAAATGCACAACATGAACCACAGAGAAGCTTAGCCCCATGATTTGATTTGAGTTGTTTTATTTTAATAAGAGCACATCTTTGGAGTAATCCAGAGGTTAACACTTGATATTAAGTGTTCTAATGATATAAAATCAAAAGAATTTAGAAATGGAGCATCTCCCATGTGATCTGCTGACCATTCAGGGTACCCCAGCTGCAAGAGAAGGAATGGTCCTTGGAAGTTATCCTTTAAGGAAACACCACATTTGTATTCAAAGAATTAGCAAGTCAGTCTGTAGTGTTAAATGGCCTAATTTCCCTAGAGGGCCAGATGTGCTTTCCTACATCTTTGAAGCTTGTGAAATTGTTCTAATTTAAAAACTCTTGTCGGTATGTAAAGATGAAATAATTACAACAATAGAAGCTCAAAAAACAATCCTCTGCTCAGTCTGGCTCTGCTGCTGCCCCTGTAGGTATTGTGATCCTCAGCCCCCCAGGTCAGCTCTACTCAAGGTAGGAAACACCACAGCAGCCTCTGACTATCGCCTGTTGTGACGCAGGCCCTAATACTTGTTTCCACTGATTTGCAGTAAAGCTAAAGACCACACACAGGTCAGGGATCAGACACTGGGCATAGTCATAAGCAGTTCTTCCCTCTCCCTGCTCCCCTGTTACATTCAAAGCGCAAGCCACACCTGCTATGGCAGGTATCTCCTCTTGGTCACCGAGCAGTAACTAGACGGGGGCATGTTATGACTCCTATAAGATTTTGGACTCAGTATTTTGTGGGTGCTGCGGCTTGCAGTACTCTGTTGGGCTCTGTACTACTTAAAGAGGATCCCATTGACTGGGTATTGCTCTTCTCAGCCATCAAGAGCCTAACTGTGTATTTTATATTAATTGTCCTTTATGAGCTGGTCATTTGCCTCTCACGTGGATTATTTACCTGTCCAGTTATCTTCCCATTCTCTGACCATGGGGTTTGTTCCTAGAGTGGCCCAAGTTGGCTGTAACAGACAACACTGAGTAGCAGACAACATTAAGTCTCATTCCTGTGGCCCACTATGCTCCTATGGTGGCAGGCAACTCCCTGTGCCCAGATATCCTCCTTCTCATGCCTCTTGGTTTTTATCCTTCAGGGGCTTTTATCTGAAACCACAGAATCTGTTTGGTACAGGGAAATTGGCTGTCAATCCATAGTGGGTATGTAGTTATAAATAAATTCTCCAACATTTTCCATTCACCCCTTGGATGTGCCTAATCAGGGTCAGCAATTGTCCACACTTTGGTGGCTTTCTCTCCTGAGTTACAGTCTCCAGCTCCCTCACTGTTACTTCCTCAGAGCCCCTCCCCTAATCTCTGCTCCCAGTTCATGCACATCTCAGGTTCTGGTTTAGGGGTTGAGGGGAAACTGAGTCATTCGGTGATTAGGGGTCTTCTAGAAGTCCTGATCCATAATCAGGTAACAAATCACGTTTGCTTTGGTGGAAAGGCTGCAGAAGGTCTGTCCTAGCCATTGCTGGAGTTATGTGTCCACCCAGGCAAGATCCAGTCAGTGAGAAAAGGAAGGTGAGATGCAGTGAGATACAGAAGCCAGAGGTGGAAGATCAGGGGCCTTGTAGCATCCAGGTCCACAGTTCTGCTACCCAAGACCAGGAACTCTGATTCAGTCCTGTGGGTTAGTTAAAAAGTTAACAAACTCCTGCTCTTGCCTTGGCTAGTTCACAGACACACAACAGTGAGGAAAGCCACAATTTCAGCAACCACATCCCTTAAGCAGTGCCCACTGCTAACCATTCCTCAGCTCTGCTCCTGGAGCTGGATTGCTGCTCTGCTCACAGCACTCAAGGCCCTCATTGATACTAGGGCTAGCTGCCCTTCTGTGGGCTCCACCGCCCAAGTCCTTTCTGCTGATTCCATTGCCTTCTCCCTCTCCTTGTAGATATGTCTCTGAGACTCTTAAGTAACCACAATGACTAGCAGAGACTAAAAAGAATCCAGTTTTCAGGTCCATGTATAGTGACAACTAAGATTCCTATCATTGGATTCATACAGACTTTATTTCTCCCTCTTCCTATTTCTCATGCTCCTCCTCTATGTTGTTTATCAAGTACATTCTATGAAGATTGTATGTACTTTGAGGCTCTCTCTGTGGAGCTCAGGGAGATTTGGTTTCATCACTGAGCTCTCTTTGTCACTTTACACTGGTCAGGGTCACTTTGTCCTGGCCTTTTTGTCTACCTCTTTAGTCTTTATGCCATTCTTATTTTCTTAACTTACTGAATAAAATTTGAGTCTGAATTCCATTATTTTATAAATAACCATCTACCCTGCCATATGAATAGTGGTAAACTACAGAAGCATAAAGTGATAGATAATTAGCATAAGGAAAGGCCCTCAAGATCATAAATTCCAATTCTCTTAATATTTTGTACAGTAGGAATAAGACCAAAGAGGTTAAATGCTACTAAAGGGCACAACCACAATTGGTGATCACTGTGTGACCCTACAGCAGGTGTGATTTCCGCAGGAAACATACTCACACAAGTCTTTAAAACTAGAATACTCTTCTCTCTGGTGGTTATTTTATAACCATTATTGTAAGAAAAAGTGCCATAAACTGTAAACTACTACATTTCTGATGATTTCCCTGAAGTAATCTTCCCTACTCTGACAGGAGATTTGGTTCAAAGTAGGATGATGCTTCCATATCACTGAAGGTGCTGGTCAGTGAGTGAAGGGCTAAATGCACTTGAAATTGGGTCAGAAATAACACTTTTAAAAAAGATGCAATCATTCCCACCCCCTTCCCCCATTTGTGTTATGCTTTTGAGCAAACCTTTTACTGAAAGTATGGAAATAATGGTATTCCTTCAATCTCTTTCTAGATTCCTTTTTTCTTCCTTCATGAACTTACATCAACCAGTATCTCTTCTCATTTGATGGCTGTGACATCATTTTGGGTGAAGAACATATGAAAGCAATGTGTGGTTTTATAATTACATGACTTCTTCAGGGACAATATCTGGTTCCAAGAAAATGTGCCAAATTAATTCTCTTAGATAATTTTCAGGGCATATTTTCCCATGAGCTAACTAATTATTTGAAGGACAGAAGTAGTATGTAGGCCATTGCCAACATGTTTTCATAAAAATGAGCCAGTTCTCTCAGTCAAATAAGCTCCCGCCGAGCCATTTGTGTAGTTGTGGGCTAGGCAGATGCCAGAGGAGCCCTCAGATGGCAGCACAGCTCTCAATATCCATCCACGGACCCGTCCATGATGCCAAGATCTGTTGCAATTCCCAGACTTAATGTGCCCCACAAGCAACAATGTAGTAGGGGTTGCCAATACTCTATCATACAGCTCAGGTCCCCCAACTGGTGGTTATCTGTAGGCAGTTCCCTATAGGCTTATGACCTCCTCCATCTTTCTACCTGGAAATGTTCCCAGGCCTCAGGAAAATGTTTGATTCACACTTGGAGTCAGCCAGTATTCTGTGAGTTAATGCCTTGGAAGCAGCCTTCAAACAGCAATGGATGGGAGATAGTGTACATCCCTACTCTTCAATCTTCACCAGGACAAGTAAGAGGTATGCTGTACATACAGCCCTTTGGCGGGGTCTGCAGTAAAGCTGGGCTCCAGAGCCCACAGTGGTAACTCATTCATGAATGCACTCTTCACTAGCCACCTTCCCTTCACAAGCCTATCCCTTCACTCTTCTAATAATCTTTTCTGGAGTCACTTCTCAAGTGAACTACTTACACCCAAAAGTTTGTCTAAAAGCTTGCTTTTGGGGGAACCCAAATTAACACAAATATGAGATAAATTCTCTTGTTATAATGTTGACCTTAAGGATAACAGGTGCAATTTCTGGGTCTTCTCTCTGATTCTCAGAGCTAAAGTTTGGTCAGGAACAATGGGAATTTTTCTTTTTCAACATTCATTGTATTTATTTTACTAAAAAGTATGGTTCAAAAAAACCACAAACAAATCAGAAAACTTTTACTTAAAACTAGTCCAACGAGATGGATAGGGTTGATGTCACCCCATTCCCTTCTTTCCATGTATATGAAGCTGTAGCCATATCTGACAGCAAGCACTCAAGTACACTTTGTCTTTCCTGTTGAACATGAATGAACTTCTCTGAACAAGGAAGATAAATGAGGTTTTACAAGATATAGGCACTTTATGTTCCCAGTTTTTAAAAATAAGCTAAGTGAAAAATACTTAGTGAAAGTAACTGAAACAAAATTGTAAGAGTTCTACCATTAGTTTTAGTGACTTACACTCGATGCAAACAGACAGCATCAAACAAGTAAAACAAACAGAAGTTTAACTGGGTTTAATGGGCATATATGTAAAAAAGAAATCCAATTTACAATAATTGGAGAAAAACGGCCATTTGAATCCAACTTAAAGATATACCAACAATGTGCATTAAGTCTTGTGTACCTAGGTAGCTGAGTAACACCTGAAAGCTTTGCAAGAGTGTGTGAGAAAAGCAAAAGGTACTTTTGATTCCACAGTATCTGATTAAACAAAACAAAGCAATTTACAAAAAATGTACCAAATGACACTTTAAAATAAATATTTAATCATTTTGATGAATATATACATGAAATTTTAATGTCATCTAGATTTTCTAAAATTTGAATACACACCTGGAGACTTGTGAAGACACAAGACTTTATTTCAGCAGGTCTAGGGTGGGGATTAACATTCTGCATTTCTAGTAAGCCCCTGGGTGGTGCCAATATTACCACCTCACTGACAACATTATAAACCCCAGGAAACAAGAGGACCCGAAAGCCCAAACTTTTATTCAGATTGACATGTAGCTTCTCTTAAATTGAGAGAATCCTTCAACCTTGCATCTGGCCTCAGGTGTCAGTATCAAAAAGAAACTCTTATATTGGCATGACTATGGGGTTTTGTTATTCAAAGTTGAGACAAGATCAAGCTGCCTTATGCAATAGAGCTTTTACTGGGATTCATCAGCACCTTTAAAAAATTGGAAATTTTCCTCTTGCCAATCTTGCTTGACGATCTTGTTTTTTCTCTCTCCTCATTTTGTTCCCTATATTTTTTGTGAACTGTAAATTGGTCTGAAGGTTTGATTAGATTCCATCTGAATATTTTTGACAAGAATATTTCATGGGTGACATTATTTTATTCTGCATTTTTTCGTTGCTCATGTCAAGTTTTATCAGTAGGTTTACTGGTTAACAGCCAGATCTCTCCATTGTAAAATTAGATTTTCCCTTGAAATTGACAAGTAATCTGTGGAGTTTCCCAATGACCCATAATTTAATAGTATTACTTAATGTCTAATGGTTATCCTTGTCTGAATTAATTACAGCATTGAGAGTTGCAGAAAGGCCATTTTCTAATTCTGTCTTTTAGTTGCCGTTTTTCTGGGAAGAAAAAAATGCCCTGTCAACTAAGAATGACTAAATTCCTTCTAAACAGCCAGAATAAATGTTTAATTCCTTCCTTTTATCATCAATTTTTATTTATTTTTTATTTTTTTTATTTTTATTTATTTTTTTGGCACTTAATCTCTTTATTTTTTTTCCTTTTTTTAATAATAGTTTATTGTCAAATTAGTTTCCATATAACACCGAGTGCTTCTCCCCACAAGTGTCCCCCACCATGACCATCACCCCCTCCCCCCCTCCCCCTCCTCCCTCAGTCCATGGTTCGTCTCCAGTATTCAATAGTCTCCCTTGATCCGTGTCCCTCTAGGATTTACCCAAGGGATAAAGAAGTGCTGAGGAATAGGAGCACATGTACCCCAATGTTCATAGCGGCACTTTCTACAATAGCCAAATCATGGAAAGAACCTAAATGTCCATCAACTGATGAATGGATCAAGAAGACGTGGTATATATATATACAATGGAGTACTATATGGCAATGAGAAAGAATGATATATGGCCATTTGTAGGAAAGTGGATGGACTTTGAGGGTGTCATGTTAAGCGAAATAAGTCAGGCAGAGAAGGATAGATACCATATGTTTGCATTCATAGGTCTATTATCAATTTTTAGAATAAGGAATTGGTCAGTCTCCTCTAATGAGGACAAAGCAGTAGCGCTTTCTCTCCTCCTCCTCCAGCTCTCTCCCTCCATTTCTCTCTTCATCTCTCCCTCTCCCTTCCTCCCTTGCTTTCTTCCTCTCTTTCCCTTCCTCACTCCTTTCCCCCTCTTATCACATTAATCTAATGTTTTGAAATCAGTTACAATAATTCATCTTGATGTTTACATTGTCACAATAATGCCCTTTGGCATTCCCCATTTTTGTCTTTTGGTCATCCTTTGGCACTGTGACATAAAAGGATATCCCAGGTTCCTTGTGCATCTTCTCATCCTCAGATTTGGAATAAGGGTTCCCCTGAAAAATCACATCTGGGCATTGAGATGGTTACTACCAAGGGTGATGTTGCTTTTAGGTCATTTTAATTTTTCTTATTAAAATCTTTTACTATAGGACTTTTCTGAACATTTATAGTTGTGTACCTAAAAGCATGATTAATAACATTAGCCTATTTGTGTGTATGTATATATATTTATATGTTATATATATATATATATATATATATATATAATAGTTTTAACATTTCTATTTCAGCATTGCTACCAATGAAAAATAGTGAAGATGACTTTTTTCACAGTTCTTGTCATTTAAATATATTCTTCAAAGATATATAGTTTTAAAAGTCAGATAAGTATTTTTTAAGCTATGATGTTTCCAATTTGATATACCCTTATGTTTGTTTTCAATTTTAGCATTTTCGACTTATTCTTTTTTTACTGTAATTTTATTTTTTGACCATGTAAGATATTGATGTGGCTCAAATACAAACGTGTACTCTGATGTTTCAGTTCCATTCATCATACCTCTGCCCCTTTGGTGTTAGGTGATTACTTTAGCAAAAGCATCAATAAATATTTATTAAATATGAATAAATATTTGATTTATCTTTCTAGTGCTTTTTTCTGAAACAGAACAAAACAAAACAAAATCCTCATATATGTGTATAAACCTATGTATTAGTATTACATCTAATATTTTATACAAAATATAGCATTCGATTTATAATGCCTCATACCTGGTTTTCTTTCTCCCATACCTTCTGCCTTTTCTTTTTCCTTCCTTCCTTTCTTTATTCCATTCACAGTAAATCTTAGAGATTACTCTTCATTTTACATGCTACATATGGAAGCTGTTCACCATCACTATTTTTTTTCTGTTTATTTATTTATTTTTTAACATATGCAATTATTTTCCATCATTTACACTACAGTAGTTACAATTACACTCCAAACAGAAAAGCAAAGTAAAAAATCAAAACCGCAACTTCTATTTCATGTAATTAGACTTATACAGAAATTAGGAGGTTATGTAACAACTAGTTAATCACCTAATTTCACAGCTATCTGAAGTGGCGATCGTTATATAGCAGCTTATCTATGATACATTCAAGATACATGATACAATTTATTACTTGCCCATAAGCTAAAACACAGCCTGCTTAATACCTTTTCTTATATTCCACCTCTATACTACAGTATACTTGAGGTCCATGCAAAAAAGTAGCTACCTTTTATATAGGAAATGGATGATTAAGTCTTTTAACAGCTTTATAGTGATCCAGTATGTGGCCATACTATAACTAATTCAGGCATTCTTCTATGAATGCTCCTTTGGATTGTTTTATATCTTTTTTAAAAAGTACTTATTTATTTATTTTGAGAGAGAAAGAGAAAGCACAAGAGGAGTAGGGACAGAGAGACAGGAGAGAGGGAGAATTCCAAGCAGACTCTGCACCATCAGCTTGGAGCCCTACACAGCCCACTAACCACAAGATCATGACCTGAACCAAAGCTGGATGTTTTCCCCACAGAGCCTCTGTTTTATTCTATCTTTTGATGTAATAAATCACACAATGAATAAACGTGAACATCCGCTGTTTCATATTTGCAGAGATGTATCTTCAGAGTAGAATCCTTAAAATGGTATATGAGTCAAAAGTAATTCAGAAGTAGTACGATTAGATAGTGTCAAGTTCTTCTCCATAGAAGTTGTGTCATTTTGCCTTTTTCCCACAAGTCACTGCAAGATTTGTCATAAAATTTCTTGTAGTGTGATAAGAATTGACACCCAATGCTGTTAACTTCTATTTGCAAACATCATGTTTAGAATGTTTTCATTGATATCCATAACCGATATTCATTTGCATTTTCCTGTTGTGTACAAAATTATATTTGCTTTGTAAAAAGGAATTTGGAATTTTCTCTTCTTTATGTTCCAAAATAATTCAAATAGAATAGGATTACCTTGTCTCTGAAATTTTAGTAGATACTTTATTAATCGTCGAGCTGAGGCTATGTCAGAGTGTTCTCCATTTTGTGTGTGTGTGTGGCATTTGGTCTCTTCGGACTTCATATAAGTACTGTAATAGTTTGGGAAAGAATAGCTTCTTCCTAGGAAATTACTTATTTCATGTAGGTTTTTAAATTTTATAACATAGTCTTGTATGAAGGAGTCTTATTTGATTTAATTTTTTTCATTCTCTTAACAGTTATTTTCCTATTATTATTTTTTGGAGTTTTGTTTTCTCCTAAGTTAAGTAGTTTTGTTTTGCTTTGTTTTTGGTTTTGCTTTTTTTCCACAGAGATAGATTTTTAATTTACAAATTATTTTTCTCTGTTTTCAAACTCAGTAGATTCTTTTAATATCTTTGCTGAGAACTTTATGTTTTATGATATTAATATTATGCTTTCCTTTGCTTACTATTTGCATGAGGTGTAATTTTCCATTCTCTTACTTTTACTTTGAATATATATACATAACTATATATATATAACTATATATATACACATATATACATATATATTAATATATATGTGTATAAATATATATATAAGATCCTTTCATAAAGTTGAGGATATACCCTATTCTTAAAATTTTTTAATGTTTTTGTTTTGAGAGAGAGAAAGAGAGAAAGCATGAGTTGCAGATGGGCAGAGAGAGAGGGAAAGAGGGAAACACAGAATCCAAAGCACTCCAGGCTCTGAGCTGCCCCACAAACTACGAGATCATGACTTGAGCCAAAGTTGGATGCTTAACCGACTGAGCCACCCAGGCGGCCCAGGAGGTTTTCTTATTCTTAATATTTTATGACTATTTTTATCATAAGTGGATTTTGAATTTTTTCAAATTCTTTTTCTGCATTGGTTGATGTGATTATGTGAGATTTATTCTTTATCCTGTTAGTATAGTGAATTACATTAATTTTTAAAAATATTTAATCAGATTGCATCACTGGGACATGCCTCACCTGTCCAATGTCTTTAATTTTTTTTACTATTTTGTTAAAGATTTTTATATCTATCTTCATAAAGGATATTAGTTTGTAGTTTTTTGTTTTTGCACTGTCTTTGGTTTCGGTGTTAGTATAATCATAGCTTTAATTAATCAAGATGCATTAAGATGTGTTAAGAAATAGTTCTTATTTCTTTAATATTTATAGTGGTATCCTAATAATCTATTTATTATTAGATTGGTTGTGGTAGTTTTTATTTTTTGTGGAACTAGTCCATTCAGTTAGTAAGGTGTCAAATTTGTGTGTAGTGTTGTTCTCAGTATTCTTTTATTATCCTTTTGATATCTGAAAATTGTGTACTGATGTCCTTCATGTCATTCCTGATATCTAGTGACTTGAGTCTTGTCTCTTTTTTGTCACTCTTGCTAGAAGTTTGTCAATTATAGTGATTTTTTCACACAGTAAGGATTTTGTTTCACTGAACTTCTCTATTTTTCTCTTTGTGTTTTACTGATATGTGTTCTTATCTTTATTCTTTCTCTTTTCCTAGTTGCTTTGTTGCTTTTCTTGTATGTACCTGTGTGTTCAAGAGATGGGAACTTAGATTGATTTGAGACTTTCTTCTTTTCTAACATTTATATTTCATGCTAGAAATTTCACTCTCAGAAACATAGCTGTGTTTCACAAATTTTGATAAGGTGTACTTTCCTTTTAATTTCATACTGTGTATCTTTTACTTCTCTTTAGATTTCCTCTTTTATGCATGGATTACATTGCTAAGAAATGTGTTGTTTAGTTTCCAAATGTTTGGAGATTGCTCTGTTATCTTTCTGTTATTGGCTTCTATTTTGGTTCCCTTGTGGTGGGAGAACACACACACTGTGTGATTTCAATTCTTTTAAGTTTGTTGATGTTTTATGGCTCAAGATTAAAGTCAATCTTGATATATGTTCTGTGTTCCCTTGAAAATCATGTATATTGAGCTGTTGCCATGTGTAGTATTCCATAAATGTCAATTTGAACATATTGAAATGCTGATTGATGGTGTTGAGTTCTTTTATACTCCTGTTGACCTTTTGGCTAGTTCTATCCAGTGTTGAGAGAGAGGTTTTGGAGTCTCCAAATGTAATTGTGGGTTTTTCTGTTTCTATTTCACTTTTTTTTAAAAGTCATTTTATTTTTTATTTCTTTTAATTTTTAAATTTTTAATTTTATTTATTTATTTTTTTATAATAGTTTATTGTCAAATTGGTTTCCATATAACACCCAGTGCTTTTCCCCACTTTTCAGTTGTTGTTTCACATACTTTTCAGCTTTGTTGCATACACATTTAGGATTGCTATCTCTTCTTGGTAAATTGACTGTTTTATTATTATACAATGTTACTTGGGATCTCTCTCTGGTGATTTGATTTGTTTTGATGCCTAATTTATCTGATGTTAATATGTATTATTGATTCTGCCAAAGCATTGATTCCTTTGATTACTATTTACATTCTGTATCATTTACCATCCTTTTACTTTCAATTTTTGTGTATATATATATATTTGTATAAATATATACATATATACATACATATATGTATATATACACAATATATATATACCTGTTACTTTTAGTTTATATATATATATATACACACACACTATATATATACTATATACTATATAGTATATCATATATATAGTACTTGCATACCATATAGTACTTGGGTGATTTTTTTATTATTTAATCCAGTCTCCCACTCTCAATCTTTAAATTGATATATTTAAATAATTTACATTTAATATAATTTTTGGCATGTTAGACCTTAAGTCTGACATTTTACTTTTGTCTTATTTTTCTCTCTAATTTTTTGCTTCTACTTTTTATTCCTCATTTCTGTTATTTGAATATTTTTTGGAATCTCATGTTTATTTATTTGAAGTGTAGCTGTTTGTGTACCTTTACTTAGTGGTGGTAGTTAGTGTAATATTATGTGTTAGAAGTTATCACGTCTATAGGTATTATCATTTTATCTGTTCCAGTAAAGACAATCATCCTTTATATCTCTTTACCCTCCCTAATTTAAATAGAATTGTTTTAAATATTTATATATACTCAGAATCATATTAGATGATATTATAATTTCTAGAGAAATTATAAAGCCTTAGGTGTTTCCATTAAGGTATTACAGGATGAAGACTATTTATAAGAAACTGTGCTGGGCATCCATGCTGGATTTTCATTTCCAGTTTTCCACTTATCCAAGCCTGACCTGTTTTTGTGCCGTTTCTTCTGTGATCCATTTTTATGTCAGCGCTTCTACCCTCCTTTGACCACTCCTTAAGTAGACCCTGCAACACTGAATTAGCATCCTCAGTAGTTATAAAACCTTCATATATGATGCCTCAGTCCTCTAAGAAACATGGATGTCCTCACAACCAAGTACTGGCACCTCTCACTCTTCGCAGTTTGAGGACCCCAGGTAGAGAGAAAGAGAAAGGAAGGGCGTAATCTCAGGGGGAGTACCTGACTAAGTGTGTCAGCTTGATCCTGCAGAAGACACCTCAAATGTCAGCTACACTTCAGAGCTGTCTCAACCCCAAAACAAGGGTCTGGGCTTCACAGCCCCACCCTCATGAGTCATTGTTTTATCCTCTTAGTGTTAGGGCGAATACAAGTTCCCAGGCACATCTAGTGTCTGCTGACTCTAGTAGCCTGAGGGTTTTTTGGTTTTGTTTTTATTTATTTATTTTTTTGAGGAGAGTCACAGGAACTGGCTTTGGAAGTGAAAGTATGCTGAAAGGTGGGGGTAAAAAGGTGGTAAAAATATCTGAGGGGGTTAGGGTGAAGAGCTGTCACTATCTGCTACAAAACATCCATATGAGTTGTGCAATATATATATTGGGTATATTATGATCACATATACCTATAAATACATATAAATGTGTTATATATCATATATATAACATATACTTATAAATACACCTATATATAAGCATTGTATATATTGCATATATCATGCATATTTACATATTTAAGTATACTATATATACCGAAAGGGGGAGTTAAGGCTTTTGCTGGAAAAAGCAACCTCTAGGTATATCTTGGGCCACAATATGGAAATCAACAACCTAGAGATTACATGTTGAGTCTAGAGAAGCACATTCTGAATATGAAAGTTGGAAAATGTACAGATGGCAGACTGAGCAAGGGTCTGAATATTCCTAGTTGTGCATCTTCAAGGACATCTGTCTGAAGGAAGTCAAATTCTTTCTTGTCTGGAGGCAGGAACACAAAGAAGATGTGCTTTTGAGATTCGTCTTGGCCTCAGGATTCGATGATCCACCCCTTTCCTTCACTCTAGGGAGCTCATCACTCTTAGGGAACCATGACCTTAGGATACAAAATGTTACAGAAGAAGGTATTCCTTTAGTCTTTTTCCCAGGCCTGTTTTGGATTAAGTTGGGGGATTTTGTCCTTCATACAGTCACTATCAATACACATGGCTCTCATTTAGTAATTGGTTCTACTTTAATATTCTATAGGCTTGACTCTCCAAATGTAATTAGAAATTTTTTCATATTAAAAATAATACGGAATCTTATTAAAAGAAGACCTACACATTAGACTCTTTTCCTGCAGAGTTGGAATACTTAAAAGGCAATACATAAGTGGAGTTAAATGTTGGGGAAAATTCTCAGAATCTGTGGTTTTAGAACATAGGAGTTTCTCTAAGGCACTATTTGACAGGGTCAATAGGCTTCAGGTTTGTAGAGCAATCTCGGAAAAAATAAAATCTTCAGGGTAATTGATGTGCACAATATATCTGAAAAAATGTGTCAATTTCTTAAGCGGTGTTTGCTCTGGGAATTAAAGGTTGCAAAGGGGAAAACTTCAGATCTATTTCTTGATCTCAAATGGGTGCAGGGTGTCCAGGCAGAAGATGCAGCAAGAAGCTCTACATATACAGGATAAAGATAAAGCTGAAATATCTACATATACAGGATAAAGATAGAACTAAATAAGGAAACCCTGCTTTGATAGTGATTGGGGGTTTGTTTAGATAATACTTATTCAAATAAATTACTTATTAAAATTAAAATACTAAATTAAAATACTTTGGGAAAATATAATAGATAATGATTCTCCACAAGAGTATTATAATCATTGATTGGCCTTATGTCCAGTTTTTGACTTGTGGTGTGTCTGTTGTTCTTTAAGAGAAAAAACACAAGGCAATGGACTCTGGATGCCCCAACAAATTTGAATTTATAAAGATAAAATCTGGCTTCTTATTACCTAATTTCTACGTGAATGAATGTGAAGATAACTCAAAATATTATCCTAACCTACCACAGCTGTTTAATCAATACATTTTGTGACATTACAACATGTTAAACTTCTTTTGCAGTTCTTATTACTGCAAAGAGATAAAGAGATCCCAGCTATTTTTTTAAAACACATGTCCCCATAAGAATCAAAGTTGCATTCTGAATTCCTAGTGACCCCTGGTAATGGAGGGACTGCTTTGCATATAGCATATGCTTGGCTATAGAGAGGATAAAAGAATAGTAAAGATGGTTGGAAAAATACTCCTTCTAGGAAGAAAGTCACAAGAATAAGTTCTGATGGAGTTGAAGAATCAGTTCCAAAGTCCTGGTGAGGAGAAGAATGTGGTTTAAAAGAGAGAGAGGGACCCAGGGGAGGAATTATTTTCTGAGGCATCTCATTAGTTCAAAGGCCTCCCTCTCTCTGAGCTGACTCCTCCTTGGAAGATGCTGTTAGAAGGAGCACCCTGACCTAAAGCAGCTGATAAAAAAGGTGTAGGAGTGGAATATTTGAGGAATATATATACCTATGGGGGAACAAATCTAAAAGTTGATCAAGGAAAAAATTTGAAGAGAAGTATAGGAAGGACATAGGGGGGAAAGCCCAGGTTTCAGATTCAGGCAGATCAGGCTCCCTGTGGCTCTAAGAGACTCTGAAAGAAGCTCAATGTTTGGTGACTGTAAGCAAGATTTGCCTCTCTATACCTCAGTTTCCCTGTCTGAAAAATGCATAAACATTGCCATTTATACAAATGAAAACATACTCATTTCCTTGCATAGGTTATTCCTGAAAAGGTAAGCAAGCAAAACAAAATGAAATAAAACAAAAAGCAAACTTGCTGGGATTACTCTCTCTGTGGAGGAAACTGGAGACCATGTCCCCATGGTGGAGACTAACTACCTTTCATTGAATGCACACTGACCCAATTTGATATTTGAAAAAATTTGCATGCATATATTTTTAAATTAAAATAAAACTTTTTTTAAGAGTACACATTAACTATGTATGAGATCATAACTTCATGTTTAAGGACATTATAATTCATATGGGAACAGATTTTAAAATTTGAATTTTGGGCAGGGAGACCATGACTAATTCCACTGAAAGGGAAAAGACCAGTGTAGCCCCCAGGTCTCTGGGTTTGAATTTTTTTAAAGCTATTTACAGAGCACAGGATTGGTTTTTGGCTCCCACCATGTTTATCTCCTCTCGTGGAGAGGATTTTCATAGGGAAAAGCTGTAGGGTCAGGTGGGCAGAGTGGAAAGCCACATCTGCAAGATTAGACAAATGTACACATGGGCTGTGTGAGCTGGGTGCATGGAGGCAGATGTGCCCCAGTAGGCTTTGAAACATGAGGTAAGCAGCAGGAAAATATCAAACATTGTAAAGAAAAACATTGCTCCGTGTTTGAAGAGAAAGAAAAGGCATTAAGACAAAATCCCAGCCAAGATAGAGGGAAAAGATAGGCGGACATGGAAGCAAATAGAGACAACTAATAGTAAAACCAGACTTGAGCTTGGGTCTGTAAGATCATATGATTAGCAGATTAGCGTTGGATAAAGCTGGCCCTGCTCTCCAGGAAGATACCTTTCAAACACAGCCCTTGGGTGCTGTTCTCACTCCAGGGAGCTCTGCCTGAATTTTGAGAGCTGCTAAGGAGAGCACCACAACAGTATGTGGAGAGATTAAAAGCAATTAGTGTTCACAAGCTCCTTGTAATTCCAAAAGTTCTGACAAGATAGGCATTTAAATTGCTCTATAGTTATCTTGTAGAATTAAAAATTACAGACTTAAAGTGCACATGATTACCCAACTATGTAGGAGAACTGCTGTGATCAGAGAGGCTACCCTGTTAACAATAATATAAAAATCAGCATAATATGACTCGCTTCTTCTGAAGTGATCATTATAATTAACAACAGCATTTTATCACTCATTCCCTCAAATTCATAAATATTTCAGGATTAACTTCGCTAATTGGGATAAAAAATTTGTCACAGAAATTATAATATACCATAAAGCAGTGTAGTATGTACTGATTTTGGTTTCTGAATTAGGAACAGGCGAGGAAGTGGCTGGGCTGTATTCTGGCATTGGTGACATTAGCAACGGTGCATGACTTCTTGTGCAGTATTTTATGTGTGGTTTTAGCCCTGTTCTGTGGGTTTTATGACAGCAGTAAAGCAGCCAAAGAAAGAAAGTTAACTTGTTATCTACAACTCCGGTGATTCCCACTCTGTGCCTTCTTGCAGGCAGATTTCATGAAGGAACCCACAGTAGGCAGTGGACTCACTAATCGCCCATGTATCTAGGATGCCACTGTTTCCTTGGCATAATTGAAATGATATTCACTGGAACTGAGACAGGATGCATGGCAGCCTAATGCACACAGGCACCGGCAATTCAGTAAACTCATGACCTGCACTATGGACTTACTTTGGCCTCAGAGAATAGTTTTTCTGTGTTCAGTACTGTATGACAGAGATGGAAGCAAATCTTCTGACTACTGGATTATTAATATCACTTGTGTGCTTGTTTTGTCTGCTCAATTTATTACATCTGTAATGATTTGCTACAATATACAGGTGGTGGTAACTTATCTTTACCCATAATTCTTATGATTTCTTTTAAATATTGTTATAATTTATATTGTTAGTGATCATACTCTAATGATTATAGCTACCACATGTCCAGCAATATCCAGTTGATAATGGACTTCTATCATTCCCTGGCATGTTGAGATGTTTTCCACTTGCTCAAAGAGTAACATGAGATCCCAGTACTTCAAAACTCTTGTCTGGTATATTTTTTCCATTATTTTCAACTTTTCTTTCTTATTTTTAAGTGTTTCTCCAATGGATAACACATTGTTGGATTTTGCTTTTTCTTATTAAATATGAGAGTTTTTATTTTTACATTAGTATTCTTACAGATTTAAGTATATTACAGCCTTTGTCTTACTAGGTATTATTTCTTCTACTAGGTTTACTGTCTACTAGGTATTATTATTATTATTATTAGGATTTTTCCTTGTCTTCTTTTCACATCTACCACTCTTTGTGCTTCTCCATTAAAACACACATATTTTGTTCTTATGTGTATCCTCTTAATATAAGTTTGATACTTATATTTACTCAAATAACTCTGGACTTCCGTACTTTGAAATATGACATGTACATGGAAAATTTCACCAAATTGCCACATGTAGTTTAATGACTAGTTGTAAAGCTAACATCTGTTTAATTAGTATCAGAACATTAAGTGGAATGCTATGCTGACTGTGCCTTTCACCCAATAACATTTTCTCCCCAAATGTCCATCGACTGATAAATAGATAAAGAAGATGTGGTATATCTATACAATTGAATACTACTCAGTGATGAAAAAAGAATGCGATCTTGCCATTTGCAACAATGTGGATGGAACTAGAGTATATTATGCTAAGAGAAATAAATCAAGCAGAGTAAGACAGATATCATATGATTTCACTCATCTGTGGAATTTGAGATACACAATACATGAACACAGGTGAAAGGAAGGGAAAATAAGATAAAAGCAGAGATGGAGGCAAACCATGAGAAACTCTTAAAGATGGGGGTGCCAGGGTTGCTCAATTGGTTAACCATCCGACTTTGGCTCAGGTCATGACCTCACAGTTGGTGAGTTTGAGCCCCACCAGACATGGGTCTGACATGGGTCAGATTCTGTGCTGACAGCTCAGAGCCTGGAGACTGTTTCAGATTCTGTGTCTCCCATTCTCTCTCTCTCTCTACCTCTTCCTTGCTTATGCTCTGTCTCCTGTCTCTCAAAAATAGATAAGGAGCATTAAGGAATCTACTCCTAAAATAATTGTTGCACAATATGTTAACTTGGATGTAAATTTTAAAAATAAATTAAATTAATTTTTTTAATTAAAAAAATGCATAAACAATTGAGGTCTAGGAGGCTGTTTCCTGCTTTTTCCTCAAGGGTTTTTACGGTTTCCTGTCTCACGTTCAGATCCTTTATCCATTTTGAGTTTATTTTTGTGAATGGTGTCAGAAAGTGGTCTAATTTCATTTTTCTACATGTTGCTGTCCAGCTCTCCCAACACCACCTGTCGAAGAGGCTGTCTTTTCTCCACTGGACACTCTCTCCTGCTTTGTCAAAGATTAATTGGCCATATACTTGTGGGTCCAGTTCTGGGTTCTCTATTCTATTCCATTGGTCCATGTGTCTGTTTTTGTGCCAGTACCATACTGTCTTGATGATGACAGTTTTGTAGTAGGGGCTAAAGTCTGGGATTGTGATGCCTCCCGTTTTCATTTTCTTCTTCAATATTACTTTGGCTATTCGGGGTCTTTTGTGGTTCCATATGAATTTTAAGATAGTTTGTTCTAGCTTTGAGAAGAATGCTGGTGCAACGTTGATGGGGATTGCATTGAATGTGTAAATTGCTTTGGGTAATAATGACATTTTCACAAAGTTTATTCTTCCAATCCATGAGCACGGAATGTTTTTCCATTTCTTTGTGTCTTCTTCAATTTCCTTCATAAGTCTTCTATAGTTTTCAGCATACAGGTCTTTTACATCTTTGGTTAGGTTTATTCCCAGGTATTTTATCGTTTTTCGTGCAATTGTGAATGGGATCAGTTTCTTGCTTTCTCTTTCTGTTGCTTCATTT